>JAXIVJ010012856.1:0-38967 GCA_036785665.1 Chirona hameri | reverse complement strand
AATTTAGTTGGTCTTATCGACTCTGTCCAGCGCGGCTTTCGAGGGAGAGAGGTCACAGTTGCCCTCTTTCTTGATTTGAGAGCTGCGTTTGACAGAGTCAACAAAACCGCACTTCTGGTAAAGGTCCATAAGGCCGGAATTCGAGGTCGACTCGCCAAATTTATCCAAAACTTTTTAGAAAATAGAACTTTTAATGTAAGGTGCGGCAACACATATTCTCCAAATCAAAATCAGGACCACGGTGTCCCACAGGGATCGGTCCTCTCCCCGACCCTATTTTTAATTATGATTAACGACATTTTTATTAATATTAACAAGATCGACAAAGGTCTCAAATTTCAATGTACGCTGATGACCTGGCGGTGTGGTTCTCGCACCCGAGCGTCGACCAAGCCAGCAAAATGTTACAACTAGTACTCATTGATATAAAGGTATGGTGCGACCAATGGGGTCTGGAAATTTCTCCAAGTAAATCTGCATCTCTAATTTTTTCAAAGAAACCCGCATATGTGGAACCCTACATTCCATTAAAATATAACAATCAAATTATCCCTTTTGTCAAATCATTCAAGTACCTGGGAATAACGCTAGACACACGTCTCTCGTTCATCCCACACTTCAATGATTTAGTGCAGAGATGTACGCGACGAATTAATATTATGAAGTCATTGGCTGGTCGAGAGTGGGGCGCAGATCGTGCCACTCTCCTCCAACTATATACTTCCCTGATACGCCCAGTACTGGACTATAACGCATTCTTATTTGATGACATATGTTCCAAACAAATTTAAAAATTGCAAACTGTCCAAAACGCTGCCTTGCGCATCGTGACTGGAGCCTGCCGCACCACCAACACCACAAACTTACACATCGACACAAACATTCCCACACTCTGCCGCCGACGCAAATACACATTACTTAGATTCTACGCCAGAGCAAGCCCACACCCCACACGCCCAACATTCCACATCTTAAACCACCCCGCACCCACTAGACGACAAACACTACTACAAAAACGACACCCGCTTATCAGTCACAGAATCAGACAAACACTCACACTATTCAACATCGCTCACATCACCACAATGCAAGGCCAAAAACCACTCACATCCCACCACTCACATCCCACTGGCTCGACACAACACCAGACACACACCGCCTCTTCACAAACAACAAAAACACAGTCACCGCGTCAGAAACACACTCACTCTTCCACGAACACAAAGCACAACACAACACATACACATACATATACACAGACGGTTCACGGGGCGAAGGCCGAACCGGTGGTGCATTCTACACAAACACAGTTAGCAATAACTTTAGACTTCCCGACATAAATAGCGTATACACAGCGGAATTGTCATCCATTTTATTAGCATTAATATATGTCAGAAAAGAAAAACTTAAGGAAGTAGTCATTTGCACAGACTCGTCCGCCTCGCTCACGGCCATTTCCTCGATTAGTGACTGTAGAAACCCGATAGTATTTAAAATCAGACAGCTAATCAAGTATTTAAACAATAAAAACAATAGTATTAAATTCCTCTGGATCCCAGGACACGCAGGTATCCCGGGAAACGAGGAAGCCGACAGACTTGCGAAATTGAGCCTAGAATTACCTTCAGTAAACCAACTTCCAAGCCCAGTATCAGACGTGTTAAATTATATTAATTCTCAACTTAGCATACTGCGCCAGAGCGAGTGGGACGCCGCTCCGCATTTTCATCTTTATCCAATCAAGCCAAAAGTCCAACATTTTATATCTAGTCACCAGAATTGTAGAGAGAAGGAGGTAATTTTGGCGCGCCTCCGTCTCGGTCATACAAAAATTACTCATTATTATATTATGGAGAATCTCCCGCCACCAAATTGCCAACATTGCCCAGGTTATCCGCGCTACACAATCAAGCACTTACTTATTACTTGCCCAGTACACAACGATAAACGACAGAACATTATTAATTACACACAACAAAATGGCATCACATTAAATCTTCAAACACTGTTAGGTGATAGTTATCCTGAATTGATAGGTCTCCTCTTAGATTATCTCTACCGAATACGTTTAGCTAATCAAATATAACAGGGGTTTTTGGCCTTGCGCATTTTTGGCCCACCGCGCAGGTTTTTTCCCCTTTGCCTTAGACGCTGGGTTTTTTATTATTCAGGACTTTTCGCCCAGCTAAATACACCCCACAACCAGGTCTCGCCGAGGCGCCGGAGCCAGGGAGACTGGCAACAGTCTCCCGTTGTGGCAATGACGGCACCGCCACGGCTCCATCAACACTGACACTGTACAAGTGTATTGTAATACAAATATGTATGCATGTGTGTCTGTATTGATAAATATCCAATTTTGACCATATGTGACATGAACTTGACCTGAGCTTGACACTAACTTCACTTAAATGAGGTCAGATGGTAAAATGACTATCACTGTCGAATTATACGTGTAAAATAGCCCATAAAACATATGTCGCATGACTTTCGAAAATTTACTGCGCATAGTGGCCTTTTGTGACCTGACCTTGACCTTAACCTTTGCGAACAATTTCACTTTGGCTCATGCGAGTTGTGTATTATACCTTTGGGAGCACTTTGGGTGATCATAATGGTTGCAATCAAAGGCTTAGGATGGAAAGTATGGCCCATAAACTCAAATGCCTCGATTTTGACATTTGACCAGACCTTAACCTGATATTGGACCTAATTCGAAAATGTATGTAAGTCATAGACCGCATTGAGAGCTTTCGAATGCCGCCTTGCGCGTCTCGCTGCGATCATCTGTTCCGGATATAAAGAGGGGTCAATATTTTCCCCCGGTCAATGGTGTTCGGCTGAGACCCCGGTCAAGGGCGGGTTAATGCTAGACGAATAGCTATTTAAATTTTTTTTTTTTTTAGTCTGAATGTTTTTGAATGGATGGATTTCCGAGGTCAGGCCCCGCGCTAAGCATAGCTTGTTGCGCAGTCCCTGATCCCACCACCCGATCAAGCAATTCCTGGCGTCCGGCAGAATTTAGAAGCGAAAGTTGTACGTGCCCGACATACCTGAACACGGTCCGCCCCGCCCTCTGACGTCACCTGACCTTGAATGCGACCGCTGCCACCGGCCACAGGCAATCCCAGTCAGGGGCAAATAGCGAGCGCCGAAGCGACTCGAACCCGGCTGCCACTACCGGGTGAGGTCAGAAGCCCAGCGCTCTCCCAACTGAGCTACAGGGGCGGACAAGAAAAAAACTATGCAAACGTTGATGTGCCATCAACGTTTGCATAGTGCTTGCACCGCTTATGAATAATCATAGAAATATCTGATCATTGGGGTAAAATGGCCCCCCATCAGGACGAATTAACCCCCTAATACATCTTTGTTTATAATACGATTGCAAGTGATCCGTATCAACTTGAAATTTAAGTCCGTACACTCTTCAGATTGTAATTATTTAAATAATCCATATTCATTTTGGATTTGTGCTTGATGCGATAAATGTACACCAACACTTAACTGGCTCCTCAAGACCACTTATTTCGAAAACCTCCCGATAACGTGTATCCGACCCGTGTCCCGATAAGGTTTATCCGACCCGTGTCCCGTGTCCCGATAAGGTTTAGCCGACCCGTGTCCCGTGTCCCGATAAGGTGTATCCGACCCGTGCCCCGTGTCCGGATAAGGTTTAGCAGACCCGTGTCCCGATAAGGTGTATCCGACCCGTGCCCCGTGTCCCGATAAGGTTTAGCCGACCCGTGTCCCGTGTCCCGATAAGGTTTAGCCGACCCGTGTCCCGTGTCCCGATAAGGTTTAGCCGACCCGTGTCCCGTGTCCCGATAAGGTGTATCCGACCCGTGCCCCGTGTCCCGATAAGGTTTAGCAGACCCGTGTCCCGTGTCCCGATAAGGTGTATCCGACCCGTGCCCGTGTCCCGATAAGGTTTAGCCGACCCGTGTCCCGATAAGGTGTATCCGACCCGTGCCCCGTGTCCCGATAAGGTTTAGCCGACCCGTGTCCCGTGTCCCGATAAGGTTTAGCCGACCCGTGTCCCGTGTCCCGATAAGGTTTAGGCGACACAGATTCGAACCCGTGTCCCTCCGCTCGACAGGAAGCACGTGTTTCTGAACAAGCCGACGGAGGGCGACCCGATCTCTGGGGTTTTCCTGTTCGTTGTCCACTGGACGCTGCTGCTGGCGCTGGCGCTCTGCGCCGTGCTCGGCTGGTGGGCCATGGCCGCCATGTACTGGCTGGAACGCCGGTTCTGCCCGGCCGCGCTGCAGGCTGGAAACTACGGCGTCGGCGACTGCCTGATGATTTCCGTGTGTGCTCTGTTTCAGCAGGGTAAGTGGCTGGTATCGTGGGTCGAGGCTGGTATGGTGGCTGGTATCGTGGGTCGAGGCTGGTATGGTGGCTGTTATCGTGGGTCGAGGCTGGTATGGTGGCTGGTATCGTGGGTCGAGGCTGGTATGGTGGCTGGTATCGTGGGTCGAGGCTGGTATGGTGGCTGGTATCGTGGGTCGAGGCTGGTATGGTGGCTGGTATCGTGGGGTGGGGCTGGTATGGTGGCTGGTATCGTGGGTCGAGGCTGGTAAGTGGCTGGTATCGTGGGTCGAGGTGTGTTCACTGGACACGGACAGTCTGACAGTCAGGGGTCTGTCGAATAGCGGTCACTCTCACAGTTTTACAAGTACTGGTTTACGAAATTAGCATACTATTAATGATATTATGATGGCATGCCTCATAGCACACCCTTTATTCAGCTTGTAGGTAGAAAACGGAAAGGTTTGTTTTTGATTTCAATAAAAAATATCATCTTTGGCGGATATGCATAGCCAGGGGCCCGGGAACGATTTTGAAGTGGGGGAGCGATTTTTTTGGCAGACTTCTCACTTCTCATCATGGTGCATCTTTTCGCTCTCAAATTTTCCTCTTTGAAGATTAACCCGCGCCGTGCCGGTGCTCGGCGCCACCTTCGCCGTGCCGGGGGTAGGGTGCGTCATTTTTTAACTTTTGTCAAAACATTTAGGTTTACGCAATTTTTCGCATGCTTTCAACCATGCTGATCACGCATATCGCTTCCTTTTGTATCAGACCCCCGGAACATCGAGCTCTTTTTGTCTGTAAATCTCATTTTTCCTCATTTTTTCTCTCCATTTTTCCGCATTCGTTTATCATCCCCATCATGCCGACCCAATCTGAATGTCTGAATTATGAAATGGCATTGCAGTGCTATCAGACCAATGTCAGCTCTAAATAAAAAAAGGCAACGAATAAAATCAGAGATGTTAGAGTATCTACATGTATTCCGGTTACAGCGCCTTTTTTCGAAAACGTTGCAAACAGCGTATTTATCCAAACCAGAGAGTGAAACACGTCATCAACGTTTATACTTGACTGTCACCAGCACTAGCTGCTGTAGCGTGGGGGAGACGAGTGGCGTCGAGAAGAGAGGGGTGTGGAATGCTCTGTTCAGATTTTGCTGTGTTGGGCCAGATCATGTTGATGTCCGAAAGTGATAGCTTTCTTTCTTAGAGACAGACGGTGAAAGTAAGCTTTTGACGTCGTCCCCCTTGCATACAAACGCATCTGATGGTAGACTGAGAGACGCTCGAGACTTTGTAGAGTTCTATTGAGACCGTACAGGCGCTAATCCTGTCTCTGCAGAGAGCCACATGTTTGGAGACGGTTTGACAACATGAAATGGTCTCAGGTTCTCAGAATGAAGACACTTTATCTTCGCTGAGAATGTATCAGTGTTGCGTAACATTCTCAATGAACTTATTTTGAGACCATGTAGATCGCGAGGCATTCTCCACAGATATAATTTAATTCACCCTGAGAACCTTGGCATGTCCCAGACATTCTCCACAGAGACGATGTAGCTCACCCTGAGAACCTTGGCGTATCCAGAGACCAAAATATCATTTTATAAATCGTCCTCTACATGGTCTCTGAGAACGTTCCAGTCTACCATATATTGAGCTCCGCTCGCATCCCGCGTTGCATTCTCGTCCACCTCGCCCAAAAACAGAACTTATCACATTTCATATATTAGCATAAGCCAATGAGTCAACCAACCATAAGTAAGCCAACCATAAGCCAACCAACCAAAGCCAAACTGTGCATCTACTGTGCGCAGTGCACGCCCCCCCCCCCTCACAAAACGTAGCTCTCAAAACAAATGCCCTTCAGGCCGTCATATGACCCTCAGCCCAGCATTAAGATTAAAACGTCTTCCCAACCACGCAAAACACTACAAAAGTGGCTCCCCACACATTCAGCATGATCTTACAGCGCCAACCGCTTGGCCAGCGACCAGCATAAGCGTGGCACGGTAGAAGGTGGTTTGGTTGCCGTTGGTTGCACGCCGCTCGCCACGGCCCAACGGCTGGGCAAACACGGTGTGGGCGACGGCCCACAACATAACAGCCGCCGCCAGACCGCTCACCTCCGCCACCGCCCTCCACTTCCAGAATGAAGCCACCGCCCTGCGCGGCCAGAAGCCTAGCCGGGCGCGCACCGTCAACGAGCAGGCGGCAGAGGTCCGTCCCCAGTAATGCCAGTAGGGCATCCAACGCAGCGTCCTCTGGAAACACGCAAAACACGATACAAACATTAGTAGCATTCCGCCAGCAGCACCGTGACTACAATGACGGCCAACAGATTGTCCCAGTACAAACACAGCTGCAGTAAATGCAATATATAATTCGGCGATATAACTAATTAATTAAATTAATGTTGATCGAACGACCTTCCAGGAATCTATAACATGTTGTCAGCAATCAAAGGCATCAGCAATGCACAGCGAGGCAAGTCACATCGTGGGATCAGAAGATATGCTCAAAACATTGTAAAACAAAGTGACAAGGATCTAACCTTCAAATTGAACTCTCCAAGTAGTCACAGGATATATGACACGTCACAACATGCGCACACTGAGCGCACTGTGATCACTTCATTCACAAATGTTTGGGAGATAATTAATTTGAAGAGCACACTTACCGCTGTTAGTGTTGCTCATCCCCTGGAGCTTCATGGGCACTGCACGCCAGCGCACCTCCCGACTCCTCCCTCATTGCTGGCCGGGCAATAATGCGGGCGAACTCAGCCCATATCTGGAAAATACATGAGTCAGTTCACATTAAACTGAAATAGAACGACCACATAGCCCTGCAAATAAGCCAGCACACCGTTAGTTAAGGCTCAAATAATGACTCAATAATCCTCGCGATTTGCAGAAAACACAGTAATCAGATGTCAAATTTTAAGTTGACTTTTATTACACCCACAAAGCCCATCCAGCCTATCAAACAGAGAAACCAAAAGACCAAAACGTCAATGTCAACCTCAGAAGTCAGATGGTGATAGATCAACAATTACCAAAACAACACGTAATCACTTAACCAGTAAGGCGCCCGTAGTTTGCGATGAGCGAGCGAGCGCGTTAGCGTCGCCACGCCACCTCCAGAGGGCCCTCTCTGGCCTCCAGAGGCCCACCTGGTTTCCAGAGGGCCCCTCTGCCTTTCAAAGGGCCCATCTGGCTTCCAGATGGTCCCTGTGCTTTTCAGAGGACCACTATTTGCCTTCCAGAGGGCCACTCTGGCATCCAGTGATTCAGTTCCGACCTCCTGAGGGCCTATTCTGACTTCCTGAGCCATGTTGTATCTGGCTCAAAGCAGTTATATTATGACAGTCAGTGGCGGATACAACCAGACTAGACTCAATAACTAGTCTGGTTCAGCTCAATGCAATAGCAATGGTTCAGCTCAATGCAATAGCAACGCAATATTGATATGACTGGTGTGTAGTAGGCTGCCACAGCAAGCACAGTACTCTCAACTCATACGCCCAAAACAAAATTTAAAGGAAATAGTTTGCCTTCAGAAAGTTTATCACAACAAGATTTTATTATATTTTGAAATACAATGTATTTTTATATTATCAAAAATGGACATACATCGCGCAATTCAGGACAGGTCGTAAATGATTAATTTTATGGTGTGAGTTATAGTCCCCTGGTATGCGCCATGCGGCACTACAAAAGGAACGCAGGGCATATTGACCGTGTCCAGGTATGTCGGGCACTTAAAACTTTCGTCTATAAATTCTGCCTGCCAAAAGGAATTGCGCGATCGGGTGGTGAGGTCAGGACCTGCACAACAAGCTCTGCTTAGCGCGGGTCCTGACCTCGGAAATCCATCCATACAAAACATTCGGAATAAATTTATTAAAACAAAAATATAAAAAATATTCCTTTTGAAGCGCTGCATTCCTTCGCCAAAAAGTCAATATCTTCAGCTGGAGTTTCAGCCAAACAAAACTTACAGATAGGAGTTTACAATACCGGCTTCAAAACTGCTATTTCAGGTAAAACCCCATGTTGAAGGTGAACTATTTCCTTTAACCTTCCCAAAAATATTGTTTCCTATATCACGTCACATTATCAAGCGCCGCCACAATACCTAATACAGCACTCTAGGCTTTCAAACATATTTGCATATTCACAAGCAAAACCTAAATATTTCATTTATACCCATGGATGAGGGAAGAAAATAGATTTGCTGTAAACAATGAATGGTTGTGTTCAAAAGACGCCTTTTTGACGGTTCCTGATCATGGAATGTAATTAATAGTTGCAAGACTATGCATGTCGGCTCACAGTTAACAGCCAAACTAAAGGTCACCCTGCGTTGTGCTGCATGAAACATGGACCGACTAACGCCGGCACAGGAGTCAGCGGATTGTACGACAGGGCTGTACAGAATGCGTCACGAGCTGTGCGAACGACCCACAGTAGTAACTCCAGCAGCCCACACAAATTTCCGGAACAGACTGAAAGGAACTGAAGCTTACTCGGCGACCAAGACAAATGCTCGCGAGCTTTAAGCGGAACGCGTGGCTAGTTAGGCCCATTGCCAGACCCTCGAAGGACGAATAGTACTCTTATCTTAACGATATGCCACGGCTTCGAACGTGCCGAGTAGCTGCAGGACAGGACAGCGTGTGTGGGTGGCCACCATTGTGCCGAGTATCTGCAGGAGAGGACAGCGTGTGTGGGTAGCCACCATTATCCAGGAGAGGACAGCGTGTGTGGATAGCCACCATTATCCAGGAGAGGACAGCGTGTGTGGGTAGCCACCATTATCCAGGAGAGGACAGCGTGTGTGGGTAGCCACCATTATCCAGGAGAGGACAGCGTGTGTGGGTAGCCACCCTGCAGAAGACTGTTGATGACAGGGCAATCCTGATCTCCACTTGTGGATGTTGCTTCTTCTGCTTGAGGCATGGGCATCGAGTACGAAAGTGCTACACTGATAGGTGCTGCGGGATTGATGACTGCAAGATGAAACACCACAAGCTTCTGCATGGCAGCAAGAAGGTAAACAGAGCTCAAAAGACGAGTTCACCTGAGGATCAGCGCATTGTTGCAGCAGCCAAACTCAGGAACAGCAACAGTATTACTCTTCTACAGGTAGTGGCGGTCACCATAATTGGACCCCGCAAGACCATAGAAGTCTGAGCACTGTTGGACCCGGGGTCCCAGACCTGCCTGTCAGAAAACGTGATGGAGGATCTGCGTCTGCAAGGAGTGGAGCAGAGACTCAGACTGCAGAACGTGGAAGGAAGGATGCGGACCGCAGCAGAGCTCAAATAAGGTGCATCTGGAGCTGCAGAGGTGCAAAAACCTTCCAGCTCACCGTCGAGCGTTTGTAACAACAACCGGGTGGAATCATCTGAAAAGGTGACAGATTCTGGCTAAAAAGACCGATTTCCAAAATTCAAGTTTCGATGATTCCGTGTCCAATTTGACACTCGTGAAATTCTGCCACAAAAACAGTTGCTGATTGGTCCAAAGGACGCTGTGAGCATGTTCTGAACGCAATTATTTTGACAGCCAAATATGTGCGCCATAGTCGCCGCAATATTAGGAGATGGCGGAGGTAGCAAATTCCTCCCAACTTTGTGCCACCCGTGTGACAGCCCTATGTTATCTTCCATTGGGCGATTGAGTTCGTTGGAAGCGTTGGTGATAGTTGGTGTGACAGGCCGGTAGCGTGACAGGTGCCGTGTTGGGACGGTTGATGATGAAAATGGAGCCAGATAGATCTGATGATCGAGAAGCACCAGAACCTTTTCGCGTACCCCCGTCCCGTCAAAAGATGCGTTGCGGGTATTCTGGGTGTATTAATAATGGACAGAAACGGTCTATCAAGAGGCATTATAAAGTGAAACATGGAGGCAGGGCGATCAAGTATACTAATGATTCGTTTGGCGATGGTGGACGTTGAAGGAGTTGGGTTGTCCAGAATGTGACCACACCAACCCCAAGTCCCCCCCAAAGGTGAGTGTTGAAACTGGAATAGATGGTCCTGTTTGTAAAAATAGAGTCGAATCCTAATTTCGGACGTGCGTCTATTTCATGGTATTTCAAATGGTGTGTTGGTGTTGAAAATGGGAAAATATTTATCCCATATATATATATATATATATATATATATATATATATATATATATATATATATATATATATATATATATATATATATATATATATATATATATATATATATATATATATATATATATATATATATATATATATATATATATATATATATATATATATATATATATATATATATATATATATATATATATATATATATATATATATATATATATATATATATATATATATATATATATATATATATATATATATATATATATATATATATATATATATATATATATATATATATATATATATATATATATATATATATATAAATATATATACATATACATATACATATATATATACATATACATATACATATACATATACATATACATATACATATACATATACATATACATATACATATACATGTACATGTACATGTACATGTACATGTACATGTACATGTACATGTACATGTACATGTACATGTACATGTACATGTACATGTACATGTACATGTACACGTACACGTACACGTACACGTACACGTACACATACACATACACATACACATACACATACACATACACATACACATACACATACACATACACATACACATACACATACACATACACATACACATACACATACATATACATATACATATACATATACATATACATATACATAAAAGAAGTTTTTGGGGAAATTACCTGAGTAATTTAGACATTTCAATAACAGCTCCAGATAATGGCTATCTCAATTTAAAACTAATACAAAGGTGAAACATTCCCTTTAAGTGTGTCAGCATCTTCTGCACCACATAGTAGAAGTCTGGCATTTTAAACATCCAATAATTGGACAATGACAGCCGACAGGGGACAGAAGACAGTGATAGTTGGCAAGACATGTTTTTTATTCAAACGTTGCATTTCAGACTTTAATGATTTGCACACTATTGTGATGCACTAATTGAGTTATTTGTGCTAGTACTGAACATGTTCAAGTTCAGTCAGTCCTTCCACTGTATGCCTGTGCTGTATACAGACGGTACTGCTGAGTCCTAATATTTGCATGCTTAACACAATATTTCTGATTTGTATGCATTGTTTTCGCAGATCTGGTGCATGTCCGAGACCAACACCGACCCGACGCCGGTGGAGGTGAAGACGCGCATCCGGCTGCTGCTGATGGGCGCGTCACCGGCAGTGGCAGCCGGCTCAAGAAGCCAGCCATCGGCCTCCGGCGCCTCTATCGCCATGGAGGAGAAGAATCCTGTGTACCTGAGCGCCAGCGTCCTGAAGGACCTCAGGGACGAGGGGGCGGTTACGGATGATCCGGACGACGACTTGCAGTCCAGCCAGCTCCTGCAAGATGCGCAGACCCACCAAGGACCGCCATCTGGTCACCCCTTGGCGGCCAGTCTGGAGTTCGGCCGGGAAGCTCTGGCGTACGTTGCTGGCTTCCTGGCGTACAAGTGTCGCTCCGTGGACAGCAGCCTTGGCACTGTGTCCGCCGTCCGGCCAGTGTGCTCCCGGCCAAGCTAGTCCAAGAGCTCTGGGTGGATCGAGCGGCTGAGCCGAGGAGGCCTGGCTGTGCCGTCACTGCAGTGGCTAGAGCAGGTGGAGGCGTTCGAGTACTCCCGCATCGACCCTCGGGTGGTGCGAAAGTACGCCGTCACACGGACGCACATCCGCCTGAAGTGGCTGTAAGGCAGCCTGACGGAGTGCCGGGTGAATGAGCGCAACGCCAAGCGCATGCGCATGTATGCCCGGTCAGCAGTGTGAAGCACCCACCTGCCAAACTGCCTCGCCACCCTGCCGAGGACATGTTCGTTCGCTGGCCGAGGACCTGTTCGAGCTGCTGGCCTGCTACTTCCGGGTGAACTTCACGCCGCCGCCGGACAGCTCGCACGGCGTGACGCGACAGATGCTGGCCGACGCGCTGCACGACTGCCTGGCCGGCACCGGACAGTTCGCAGAGTTCTGCCTGCCGCTGGCGCTGGAGAAGCTCAACTCGGACCTGACGCAGGCCAAGCTGGACGCGCTGGCGCTGCTGCAACGCTGCTGCGGCGTCTACACTGGCGCCGCACCTGGCGCCGCTGCGGCTGGCGCTGGCCCGGGAGTGTCTGGCGGCGCGACAGCTGGAGGTGCAGCCGCGCGCGCTACAGCTGGTGGCGGCTGTGCCGGCGCAGGCCGATCGGTGGACGCGCCCCCTGCTGGCCGAGTGTCTGCACCACGCGGCGCAGCGAGGCGGCGACCGACTGATGGCCGGCGCGGTGCCGCTGCTGGTGGTGCTCTGCGCCGGCGGCCGGGAGCTGGTGCTGGGTGAGGCGGTGCCGGCCCTACTTGGCCAGCTGGAGGCCGGCGCGGAGACTCGGCCGCCGAGCGGCTGGAGACGCTGAGCGCGCATGGCCGGCTGCTGGCGGACGGCGGCGCGGACGAGTCGCCGGCTGTGGAGCCGCTGCGGCCGCGGCTGGCTGCCGTGCTGCTGGCCGAGGTGGCCGGCGGAGACCGGCCTCTGCAAACGGCCGCGCTCTCCGTGCTCAGCTCCTGCCCCTGGCTGGTGGGCGAGGCGGAGGCGAACCACTGGCGGAGCACCTGGCCGGTCTGGACACGACTGAGGACGCCGCGGTCCGGGCGGCGGCGCTCACCTGTATCGGGGCCGCCACCGTCGGCCGACCAGCACACCAATGCCGTGGTGACGGCTCTGGTGTAGCCGCTGCTGACCCAGCTCAACAGAGGTGCGGTGTCGCCGGAGAACTAGGCTGAGCGGCAGCTGGCGGCGGTGGCGGCCGGCGTGACCGGGCTGGAGGCGGCGCGCGCCGCCCTGCTTCTGGTGCGGCAGGTGCGCGTCAGCCGCGAGGAGGCCACCGCCACCGAGCGCGTGCTGGCCACGGTGACTGACATCGTGGAGCGGACGTCTTCTTTCTTAACGGAGACGGCGATCACGTGCTGAGCACGCTGGCTGAGCGGTGGCACGGCGTGCCGCTCTCCCACGCGGCGCCGTGACAGCACACGCAGCTGACGGCGCTGCTGGCCGCCGCCCGGCCCAGCGTGGCTGTGCCGCAGCAAGACATCGTCACCGTGATGCTCGCCAAGCTGGCGCTGAAGAAGCGGCACCCGCTGACGGCGGCGCGCGCTGCCAAGACGCTGGCCGTTGTGTTCAATAAGCAGCCCGATGCCAAGACCGACTATCTGCTCAAGAGGCTCACCAAGCCAATGCCAAGATACAAGATAATACCAAGATGGTCCACCGTGCGGCGGCCAGAGCCGCGCGAGCGCGCGCCACCGCAAGCTGGCCCCAATGCTGGTGCCGTGCTTATGGGATCGCGCGTTCCGCCATCGGTGTCCGGCCGTCACCAGGCCGCGGCGGCGGCGGCCCGGTGCAGCACATGCGGAGCAACAACGTGATGATGGCCCTGGCAGCCACCGCCACTAGCATTGTGTCGTCTACAAGACACACAGTCTATCGCCAATAACCCGAGCAGTTGAGGTGCCCAAAAACTCCAAAGCGTAGTATGCGACATGTAGTTTGTCTTTGCGCAATAATAGATTGCGTGCTGCAGATAGTGGTGAGGTATGCTGTCTGAAAAAGATTGACATATCCGGTGATTTATCAAACTTGAATTTTACTTGTGAGCGCATTGCTGGAGACGAGATGTTTGAGCTTGTATTTGTGCTGGCACGCATCATGTGCCTTTATTGTTATGTAGCAATCGACTCGATGTTTCCACGTGTATTTATGCTTCGTAAAAGCTGCTGATGTATTTGTCGCTCACGGTTCCAACGTCTGAATATCGGCGACGTATCACCGATATCGGTCATTCGTTTCGTTTCGTTTGGTTGATATTCGTTTGCGTCATTTGTGTGGGTATGCGCATATGCGTATGTTTTATTAGGATAGAAGTGATTATTAGGATAGCTGGCAAATTAAATAGGTGACTAATAGTTGAAATAGGCGATGATGCGGCATGTAAATGCTTGATATGTAGTAGGCATGTTACTGTTGGTATATGCCAATATAAGATAGTATGTTCTGATTATGTTCCTACTTCCTATGCTGGTTATTTATTGTCCCTTTTCTTTACTGGCGTGCGTATCTTTGGCAAAACAAAATATGATGTCGATGACCTCTCGCCGACGCATGATGGAAATATACGGCAACGGCGAAATTATCCGGATTCTTTGCACCATTCCCAGACGGTAGAAACTTCTGCAGGAAAAGCAGGACCTTTTTAACCGGGAAGGGACACGCTAACTGGTTGCATCAGCGAAGGCCAAGCTAAAGTATGTGCTTGGAGAGAAATGAGAATATTGCAAAAGGTGTAATCTAATTATGAAGACTGTTCGGATACTGCGGGTGGAATAGGACTTCCGTCGGAGTAATACGGGCCCATTCAGATGTCAAACTTAAACAAAATTGTAGGTACAGTGGCTGGACATTCCACTGTGGCATTCCTGCTTTGATATGCATTGCAACGAAAGTATCAAAATAATTTCATAAAAGGTAAAAGGGACTAAATATGAATCATGACAGACTCGAAAGCAAGGACGGTTTCATATAATCCGTGCGTGCATACTCATGAGCATGACTCATGAGTATCACACTGGCGGATCCAGGGGGGGGGGGGCAATCCGGCCATGGCCCCCCCCCCAAAAAAAAAGCCTGGAAGGGGGGGGCCAACATGTCTTTTGCCCCCCCCCCCCCAAAAAAAAACAACAAAAAAACAAAATATATATAAATAACTGTAATATGAGCCTCAACGCATATAAAAAAACAATAAAATTCCGTGTTCTGTGAAATTTTAAGAAAAAAAAATGAACACTTTCATAAATAATTATTTCGTCGTCGACGAAGGAATAACTAGACCCACGACCAAGGGCGGGTCCAGGGGGGGGGGGCGAACGGGGCCATGCCCCCCCCCCCCCAAGCCTGTTTAAGGGGGGGGGGCAAACTATGTTTTGCCCCCCCCCCCCCCCCCCCAGACGTGAAATTTAATGCATGCTATATTTGCGTTTTTAGAACGGTACTGGGCATCCCAAAATTGCAGCAGTCAAAATCAAGCTAGCCTCAGTCAAAAACTGAAAAATTTCGCGCCGCTTCGCGGCATGGCACAAGTTTCGCAATTGCATATACAAATTTGGAAAATTAATTCCATTAAGTGTCTTGCAGAGGCTCTCCTTGGCGGTAATTGCTGGCCCCAGGGCCAACTCTCTTCATAAAATATTATCTTTAAAGCGGGCTACATGTTTAGCTTGTCTGCCGAGTTCCGAAAAAGGCGACGCGAACGCAAAGACGCGGACTTCGGCAACCGGAAGCTGTTCCAGCGGTGCCCAACTTGTTGGCCCGAAGAGCTAATAGTGGGGACCAGGTCAGGACTATCTCCCCAAGCCATCTCCCCCAGGCTCCTCCAGATCCACAGGGACCATTTATGCGCGGAAATGTTGCTCAAGATGTTGAAAAATCGAGCATTTCACCAATGTCAATATATACTTCACAATGATGTATACACCAACTATGGTAATTTGGACCCATTTTTTAACACTGCACCCACTGTTCCCAACCAATAAATGTGGCCGGTGCGTTGAAGTATTACCACCATGTCTGCCACAGCTGAAGTATAAAAGATAATCAAACATGACCTAACCTTTACAGCAATTACAGTCGCTGGGACCCACGTTTATGTGCGTTGCTGAAGTATTACCGCCATATCGGGAAGCAGCAAGTGACGATAGGAAGTGGATAGTATACAGACAGAACAAGGCAGCTGAAAAGTCTAAAACATAATCAAACATAATCAAACATGACCAAACCTTTACAGCAATTACAGTCGCTGGGCCTGGGACCCACGTTTATACTCGGCTGTGTTGCTCGCTGCAGAAAAACTGTGGGGGCTGTGGCCCCCAGACCATCTTGTAGACAAAACCGATTCCCAGGGTTGTCATGCTCCCAAAATTTGGGAGGTGCGTTGCTAAAGCATTGTCCCCAGGGGGTTGTCATCTGTAGCTGCCATATGCTCGGATGTGATGTCATTAAATTCCAAATTTTGGTGAATCGACATCATGGTTGGCAAAGTTGCTGTTTGCTGGCACACATTTTGTACTCTTTTGTATTCTGATAGAGGGCTGGAGGTCTCCAAAGCTTGATCCAGTTGACAATCAAATGAAATGATTATGAATCATATCTGATTGGATTGTTTACTTTCCCTTTTCAAAGAGTACGACAAATTTCAAAAGAGTATAAAAGAGATGCATACCAGCAAACAGCAACTTTGCCAACCATGATTTGGCATTTGTGGTGTAAGGCGCACAGCAATTACAGTCGCTGGGACCCACGTTTATGTGCGTTGCTGAAGTATTACCGCCAATCTGCCACAGCTGAAAAGTCTAAAACATAAATCAAACATGACCTAACCTTTACAGCAATTGCAGTTGCTGGGACCCAGGTTTATACTTTGCTCGCTGCGGAAAAACAGTGGGGGCTATGGCCCCCAGACCATCTTGTAGACAAAACCGATTCCCAAGGTTGTCATGCTCCCAAAATTTAGGAGGTGCGTTGCTAAAGCATTGTCCCCAGGGGTTGTCATCCCTGTAGCTGCCATATGCTCAGATGTGATGTTATTCAATTCCAAATTTGGGCGAATCGACAAAATCTACATTTGTGGTGTAAGGCGTAAGCCTTCTAACATTATAGAAGGAATAAGGGTAATATGCTGTAATCACGGACACTTCCTATCGTCAGACTTGATGCTATCATAATGTAAACAATGTGTCAGTATTGTCAGCATTCTGATAGCATGAAATGTCCAGGATTTGGAATCCCAGACTGGTTATTGATTCGACACTGATTGAATCAATTGGAATCGTTCAATCAAAATTAATTGAATAAAAACATAATTGATTCACCACCAGATCTTGTGATTCATGAATCATGATTGAATCAAAAGCCACATCAAATCAAGGCTGATTGAATCAAAAGCCGCATCAAATCGAGGCTGATTGAATAAAAAAAACTTTAACGATTCAAGTACACTGGTAAATTGTGCAAATACATGCAGTCCCAGTGGCTACATTCATTTATACTGAAATACTATTGCTGTAACAATGGTTTAATGATCATATATATGCATGTTTACATTTGTATTGATTGGACATGAATTCACCTCATATATTTAAATGTTGAATCAAACGTGAATCGATTAAAATATTTGTTTTGATTCTTTGAATCGGAAGGAATAAATTCTAAAGATTGTATCCATGAATCAAACGGTGATTGAATCATTCAGATTCCAAAATGAGTCGTGATTGAATCGTTCCAAAAAAGTTGAACCAATAACCAGTCTGAATTTTGGACATGTGGAGATTGGACTTCTATCCTATCTTTACCCATTCACTGTCAAAATAGGAGTGACTTAGGAGCCACATTGTATTTAAATAACTTTGACATCTTAATCAGTCTTTCTTGCAGTTTTGTTATACAAATCAGCTGGGTATAACTCTGTATAGTCTTTAAAAATAGTTATGTATTATTGATTTGTATAGGGGCAAGTGATTCTGTGATCATGTGATGTGACATAGACAGGGATGTTAACACCAGTGAGTCAGATTTGATCAAAATGCTGGATGAAGGTACCTTCTTATAGGGCCTTGATTGTACCCAAAAATGTGTATGCTTGTCCAAAAATTGTTATGGAAAGTGACTTTGACAAGCGTGATCCACATATTGATTGATGTGCCAGCGCATTGTGCCAATGACGTCATCAAATTCAGCACCCTTGACTATTGATAGCGTGGGTTTTACAGAAATGCATAGTCTTGCAACTATTAATTACATTCCATGATCAGGAACCGTCAAAAAGGCGTCTTTTGAACACAACCATTCATTGTTTACAGCAAATCTATTTTCTTCCCTCATCCATGGGTATAAATGAAATATTTAGGTTTTGCTTGTGAATATGCAAATATGTTTGAAAGCCTAGAGTGCTGTATTAGGTATTGTGGCGGCGCTTGATAATGTGACGTGATATAGGAAACAATATTTTTGGGAAGGTTAAAGGAAATAGTTCACCTTCAACATGGGGTTTTACCTGAAATAGCAGTTTTGAAGCCGGTATTGTAAACTCCTATCTGTAAGTTTTGTTTGGCTGAAACTCCAGCTGAAGATATTGACTTTTTGGCGAAGGAATGCAGCGCTTCAAAAGGAATATTTTTTATATTTTTGTTTTAATAAATTTATTCCGAATGTTTTGTATGGATGGATTTCCGAGGTCAGGACCCGCGCTAAGCAGAGCTTGTTGTGCAGGTCCTGACCTCACCACCCGATCGCGCAATTCCATTTGGCAGGCAGAATTTATAGACGAAAGTTTTAAGTGCCCGACATACCTGGACACGGTCAATATGCCCTGCGTTCCTTTTGTAGTGCCGCATGGCGCATACCAGGGGACTATAACTCACACCATAAAATTAATCATTTACGACCTGTCCTGAATTGCGCGATGTATGTCCATTTTTGATAATATAAAAATAAATTGTATTTCAAAATATAATAAAATCTTGTTGTGATAAACTTTCTGAAGGCAAACTATTTCCTTTAAATTTTGTTTTGGGCGTATGAGTTGAGAGTACTGTGCTTGCTGTGGCAGCCTACTACACACCAGTCATATCAATATTGCGTTGCTATTGCATTGAGCTGAACCATTGCTATTGCATTGAGCTGAACCAGACTAGTTATTGAGTCTAGTCTGGTTGTATCCGCCACTGACTGTCATAATATAACTGCTTTGAGCCAGATACAACATGGCTCAGGAAGTCAGAATAGGCCCTCAGGAGGTCGGAACTGAATCACTGGATGCCAGAGTGGCCCTCTGGAAGGCAAATAGTGGTCCTCTGAAAAGCACAGGGACCATCTGGAAGCCAGATGGGCCCTTTGAAAGGCAGAGGGGCCCTCTGGAAACCAGGTGGGCCTCTGGAGGCCAGAGAGGGCCCTCTGGAGGTGGCGTGGCGACGCTAACGCGCTCGCTCGCTCATCGCAAACTACGGGCGCCTTACTGGTTAAGTGATTACGTGTTGTTTTGGTAATTGTTGATCTATCACCATCTGACTTCTGAGGTTGACATTGACGTTTTGGTCTTTTGGTTTCTCTGTTTGATAGGCTGGATGGGCTTTGTGGGTGTAATAAAAGTCAACTTAAAATTTGACATCTGATTACTGTGTTTTCTGCAAATCGCGAGGATTATTGAGTCATTATTTGAGCCTTAACTAACGGTGTGCTGGCTTATTTGCAGGGCTATGTGGTCGTTCTATTTCAGTTTAATGTGAACTGACTCATGTATTTTCCAGATATGGGCTGAGTTCGCCCGCATTATTGCCCGGCCAGCAATGAGGGAGGAGTCGGGAGGTGCGCTGGCGTGCAGTGCCCATGAAGCTCCAGGGGATGAGCAACACTAACAGCGGTAAGTGTGCTCTTCAAATTAATTATCTCCCAAACATTTGTGAATGAAGTGATCACAGTGCGCTCAGTGTGCGCATGTTGTGACGTGTCATATATCCTGTGACTACTTGGAGAGTTCAATTTGAAGGTTAGATCCTTGTCACTTTGTTTTACAATGTTTTGAGCATATCTTCTGATCCCACGATGTGACTTGCCTCGCTGTGCATTGCTGATGCCTTTGATTGCTGACAACATGTTATAGATTCCTGGAAGGTCGTTCGATCAACATTAATTTAATTAATTAGTTATATCGCCGAATTATATATTGCATTTACTGCAGCTGTGTTTGTACTGGGACAATCTGTTGGCCGTCATTGTAGTCACGGTGCTGCTGGCGGAATGCTACTAATGTTTGTATCGTGTTTTGCGTGTTTCCAGAGGACGCTGCGTTGGATGCCCTACTGGCATTACTGGGGACGGACCTCTGCCGCCTGCTCGTTGACGGTGCGCGCCCGGCTAGGCTTCTGGCCGCGCAGGGCGGTGGCTTCATTCTGGAAGTGGAGGGCGGTGGCGGAGGTGAGCGGTCTGGCGGCGGCTGTTATGTTGTGGGCCGTCGCCCACACCGTGTTTGCCCAGCCGTTGGGCCGTGGCGAGCGGCGTGCAACCAACGGCAACCAAACCACCTTCTACCGTGCCACGCTTATGCTGGTCGCTGGCCAAGCGGTTGGCGCTGTAAGATCATGCTGAATGTGTGGGGAGCCACTTTTGTAGTGTTTTGCGTGGTTGGGAAGACGTTTTAATCTTAATGCTGGGCTGAGGGTCATATGACGGCCTGAAGGGCATTTGTTTTGAGAGCTACGTTTTGTGAGGGGGGGGGCGTGCACTGCGCACAGTAGATGCACAGTTTGGCTTTGGTTGGTTGGCTTATGGTTGGCTTACTTATGGTTGGTTGACTCATTGGCTTATGCTAATATATGAAATGTGATAAGTTCTGTTTTTGGGCGAGGTGGACGAGAATGCAACGCGGGATGCGAGCGGAGCTCAATATATGGTAGACTGGAACGTTCTCAGAGACCATGTAGAGGACGATTTATAAAATGATATTTTGGTCTCTGGATACGCCAAGGTTCTCAGGGTGAGCTACATCGTCTCTGTGGAGAATGTCTGGGACATGCCAAGGTTCTCAGGGTGAATTAAATTATCTCTGTGGAGAATGCCTCGCGATCTACATGGTCTCAAAATAAGTTCATTGAGAATGTTACGCAACACTGATACATTCTCAGCGAAGATAAAGTGTCTTCATTCTGAGAACCTGAGACCATTTCATGTTGTCAAACCGTCTCCAAACATGTGGCTCTCTGCAGAGACAGGATTAGCGCCTGTACGGTCTCAATAGAACTCTACAAAGTCTCGAGCGTCTCTCAGTCTACCATCAGATGCGTTTGTATGCAAGGGGGACGACGTCAAAAGCTTACTTTCACCGTCTGTCTCTAAGAAAGAAAGCTATCACTTTCGGACATCAACATGATCTGGCCCAACACAGCAAAATCTGAACAGAGCATTCCACACCCCTCTCTTCTCGACGCCACTCGTCTCCCCCACGCTACAGCAGCTAGTGCTGGTGACAGTCAAGTATAAACGTTGATGACGTGTTTCACTCTCTGGTTTGGATAAATACGCTGTTTGCAACGTTTTCGAAAAAAGGCGCTGTAACCGGAATACATGTAGATACTCTAACATCTCTGATTTTATTCGTTGCCTTTTTTTATTTAGAGCTGACATTGGTCTGATAGCACTGCAATGCCATTTCATAATTCAGACATTCAGATTGGGTCGGCATGATGGGGATGATAAACGAATGCGGAAAAATGGAGAGAAAAAATGAGGAAAAATGAGATTTACAGACAAAAAGAGCTCGATGTTCCGGGGGTCTGATACAAAAGGAAGCGATATGCGTGATCAGCATGGTTGAAAGCATGCGAAAAATTGCGTAAACCTAAATGTTTTGACAAAAGTTAAAAAATGACGCACCCTACCCCCGGCACGGCGAAGGTGGCGCCGAGCACCGGCACGGCGCGGGTTAATCTTCAAAGAGGAAAATTTGAGAGCGAAAAGATGCACCATGATGAGAAGTGAGAAGTCTGCCAAAAAAATCGCTCCCCCACTTCAAAATCGTTCCCGGGCCCCTGGCTATGCATATCCGCCAAAGATGATATTTTTTATTGAAATCAAAAACAAACCTTTCCGTTTTCTACCTACAAGCTGAATAAAGGGTGTGCTATGAGGCATGCCATCATAATATCATTAATAGTATGCTAATTTCGTAAACCAGTACTTGTAAAACTGTGAGAGTGACCGCTATTCGACAGACCCCTGACTGTCAGACTGTCCGTGTCCAGTGAACACCTCGACCCACGATACCAGCCACTTACCAGCCTCGACCCACGATACCAGCCACCATACCAGCCCCACCCCACGATACCAGCCACCATACCAGCCTCGACCCACGATACCAGCCACCATACCAGCCTCGACCCACGATACCAGCCACCATACCAGCCTCGACCCACGATACCAGCCACCATACCAGCCTCGACCCACGATAACAGCCACCATACCAGCCTCGACCCACGATACCAGCCACCATACCAGCCTCGACCCACGATACCAGCCACTTACCCTGCTGAAACAGAGCACACACGGAAATCATCAGGCAGTCGCCGACGCCGTAGTTTCCAGCCTGCAGCGCGGCCGGGCAGAACCGGCGTTCCAGCCAGTACATGGCGGCCATGGCCCACCAGCCGAGCACGGCGCAGAGCGCCAGCGCCAGCAGCAGCGTCCAGTGGACAACGAACAGGAAAACCCCAGAGATCGGGTCGCCCTCCGTCGGCTTGTTCAGAAACACGTGCTTCCTGTCGAGCGGAGGGACACGGGTTCGAATCTGTGTCGCCTAAACCTTATCGGGACACGGGACACGGGTCGGCTAAACCTTATCGGGACACGGGACACGGGTCGGCTAAACCTTATCGGGACACGGGGCACGGGTCGGATACACCTTATCGGGACACGGGTCGGCTAAACCTTATCGGGACACGGGCACGGGTCGGATACACCTTATCGGGACACGGGACACGGGTCTGCTAAACCTTATCGGGACACGGGGCACGGGTCGGATACACCTTATCGGGACACGGGACACGGGTCGGCTAAACCTTATCGGGACACGGGACACGGGTCGGCTAAACCTTATCGGGACACGGGACACGGGTCGGCTAAACCTTATCGGGACACGGGGCACGGGTCGGATACACCTTATCGGGACACGGGTCTGCTAAACCTTATCCGGACACGGGGCACGGGTCGGATACACCTTATCGGGACACGGGACACGGGTCGGCTAAACCTTATCGGGACACGGGACACGGGTCGGATAAACCTTATCGGGACACGGGTCGGATACACGTTATCGGGAGGTTTTCGAAATAAGTGGTCTTGAGGAGCCAGTTAAGTGTTGGTGTACATTTATCGCATCAAGCACAAATCCAAAATGAATATGGATTATTTAAATAATTACAATCTGAAGAGTGTACGGACTTAAATTTCAAGTTGATACGGATCACTTGCAATCGTATTATAAACAAAGATGTATTAGGGGGTTAATTCGTCCTGATGGGGGGCCATTTTACCCCAATGATCAGATATTTCTATGATTATTCATAAGCGGTGCAAGCACTATGCAAACGTTGATGGCACATCAACGTTTGCATAGTTTTTTTCTTGTCCGCCCCTGTAGCTCAGTTGGGAGAGCGCTGGGCTTCTGACCTCACCCGGTAGTGGCAGCCGGGTTCGAGTCGCTTCGGCGCTCGCTATTTGCCCCTGACTGGGATTGCCTGTGGCCGGTGGCAGCGGTCGCATTCAAGGTCAGGTGACGTCAGAGGGCGGGGCGGACCGTGTTCAGGTATGTCGGGCACGTACAACTTTCGCTTCTAAATTCTGCCGGACGCCAGGAATTGCTTGATCGGGTGGTGGGATCAGGGACTGCGCAACAAGCTATGCTTAGCGCGGGGCCTGACCTCGGAAATCCATCCATTCAAAAACATTCAGACTAAAAAAAAAAAAAATTTAAATAGCTATTCGTCTAGCATTAACCCGCCCTTGACCGGGGTCTCAGCCGAACACCATTGACCGGGGGAAAATATTGACCCCTCTTTATATCCGGAACAGATGATCGCAGCGAGACGCGCAAGGCGGCATTCGAAAGCTCTCAATGCGGTCTATGACTTACATACATTTTCGTATTAGGTCCAATATCAGGTTAAGGTCTGGTCAAATGTCAAAATCGAGGCATTTGAGTTTATGGGCCATACTTTCCATCCTAAGCCTTTGATTGCAACCATTATGATCACCCAAAGTGCTCCCAAAGGTATAATACACAACTCGCATGAGCCAAAGTGAAATTGTTCGCAAAGGTTAAGGTCAAGGTCAGGTCACAAAAGGCCACTATGCGCAGTAAATTTTCGAAAGTCATGCGACATATGTTTTATGGGCTATTTTACACGTATAATTCGACAGTGATAGTCATTTTACCATCTGACCTCATTTAAGTGAAGTTAGTGTCAAGCTCAGGTCAAGTTCATGTCACATATGGTCAAAATTGGATATTTATCAATACAGACACACATGCATACATATTTGTATTACAATACACTTGTACAGTGTCAGTGTTGATGGAGCCGTGGCGGTGCCGTCATTGCCACAACGGGAGACTGTTGCCAGTCTCCCTGGCTCCGGCGCCTCGGCGAGACCTGGTTGTGGGGTGTATTTAGCTGGGCGAAAAGTCCTGAATAATAAAAAACCCAGCGTCTAAGGCAAAGGGGAAAAAACCTGCGCGGTGGGCCAAAAATGCGCAAGGCCAAAAACCCCTGTTATATTTGATTAGCTAAACGTATTCGGTAGAGATAATCTAAGAGGAGACCTATCAATTCAGGATAACTATCACCTAACAGTGTTTGAAGATTTAATGTGATGCCATTTTGTTGTGTGTAATTAATAATGTTCTGTCGTTTATCGTTGTGTACTGGGCAAGTAATAAGTAAGTGCTTGATTGTGTAGCGCGGATAACCTGGGCAATGTTGGCAATTTGGTGGCGGGAGATTCTCCATAATATAATAATGAGTAATTTTTGTATGACCGAGACGGAGGCGCGCCAAAATTACCTCCTTCTCTCTACAATTCTGGTGACTAGATATAAAATGTTGGACTTTTGGCTTGATTGGATAAAGATGAAAATGCGGAGCGGCGTCCCACTCGCTCTGGCGCAGTATGCTAAGTTGAGAATTAATATAATTTAACACGTCTGATACTGGGCTTGGAAGTTGGTTTACTGAAGGTAATTCTAGGCTCAATTTCGCAAGTCTGTCGGCTTCCTCGTTTCCCGGGATACCTGCGTGTCCTGGGATCCAGAGGAATTTAATACTATTGTTTTTATTGTTTAAATACTTGATTAGCTGTCTGATTTTAAATACTATCGGGTTTCTACAGTCACTAATCGAGGAAATGGCCGTGAGCGAGGCGGACGAGTCTGTGCAAATGACTACTTCCTTAAGTTTTTCTTTTCTGACATATATTAATGCTAATAAAATGGATGACAATTCCGCTGTGTATACGCTATTTATGTCGGGAAGTCTAAAGTTATTGCTAACTGTGTTTGTGTAGAATGCACCACCGGTTCGGCCTTCGCCCCGTGAACCGTCTGTGTATATGTATGTGTATGTGTTGTGTTGTGCTTTGTGTTCGTGGAAGAGTGAGTGTGTTTCTGACGCGGTGACTGTGTTTTTGTTGTTTGTGAAGAGGCGGTGTGTGTCTGGTGTTGTGTCGAGCCAGTGGGATGTGAGTGGTGGGATGTGAGTGGTTTTTGGCCTTGCATTGTGGTGATGTGAGCGATGTTGAATAGTGTGAGTGTTTGTCTGATTCTGTGACTGATAAGCGGGTGTCGTTTTTGTAGTAGTGTTTGTCGTCTAGTGGGTGCGGGGTGGTTTAAGATGTGGAATGTTGGGCGTGTGGGGTGTGGGCTTGCTCTGGCGTAGAATCTAAGTAATGTGTATTTGCGTCGGCGGCAGAGTGTGGGAATGTTTGTGTCGATGTGTAAGTTTGTGGTGTTGGTGGTGCGGCAGGCTCCAGTCACGATGCGCAAGGCAGCGTTTTGGACAGTTTGCAATTTTTAAATTTGTTTGGAACATATGTCATCAAATAAGAATGCGTTATAGTCCAGTACTGGGCGTATCAGGGAAGTATATAGTTGGAGGAGAGTGGCACGATCTGCGCCCCACTCTCGACCAGCCAATGACTTCATAATATTAATTCGTCGCGTACATCTCTGCACTAAATCATTGAAGTGTGGGATGAACGAGAGACGTGTGTCTAGCGTTATTCCCAGGTACTTGAATGATTTGACAAAAGGGATAATTTGATTGTTATATTTTAATGGAATGTAGGGTTCCACATATGCGGGTTTCTTTGAAAAAATTAGAGATGCAGATTTACTTGGAGAAATTTCCAGACCCCATTGGTCGCACCATACCTTTATATCAATGAGTACTAGTTGTAACATTTTGCTGGCTTGGTCGACGCTCGGGTGCGAGAACCACACCGCCAGGTCATCAGCGTACATTGAAATTTGAGACCTTTGTCGATCTTGTTAATATTAATAAAAATGTCGTTAATCATAATTAAAAATAGGGTCGGGGAGAGGACCGATCCCTGTGGGACACCGTGGTCCTGATTTTGATTTGGAGAATATGTGTTGCCGCACCTTACATTAAAAGTTCTATTTTCTAAAAAGTTTTGGATAAATTTGGCGAGTCGACCTCGAATTCCGGCCTTATGGACCTTTACCAGAAGTGCGGTTTTGTTGACTCTGTCAAACGCAGCTCTCAAATCAAGAAAGAGGGCAACTGTGACCTCTCTCCCTCGAAAGCCGCGCTGGACAGAGTCGATAAGACCAACTAAATTGTCCGCAGTGGAGCGACCAGGTCGAACACCACTTTGGTGTGGGGTAAGTAAATTATTTGATTCAATGTATGTCCTGATGCGTCCATTAACCATGCGTTCGAATAGTTTACATGCACAACTAGTTAGAGAAATAGGGCGATAGCTAGCGGGAGAAGATTTAGGTTTGCGAGGTTTAATTATAGGAATTAGCGTACTATTATGCCAAGATTCAGGGAAAGTGCCGTCAAACCACATGGTATTGAAGGCTGTTAGCGAGTTGGTGAGACCAGTCTCTGTCAAGTTTTTAAAGAAGGAGTAGTCAATTTGATCTGGCCCTACAGAAGTTTTACCACATTTACCTATAGCGTACGTTCACTCTGAGTTGGTAAAAAGAGAGTTGTATATTTCTACGTTATTAGAGTCAAAGCTAAAAGATTGAAATTGATCGTTAAGTTGGTTAGTAAAAGTTGGTGTACATTGTTGTGTTGATGATATGTTAGCGTAGTGTTGTGCAAATTGTGTTGCCACCTCTAGGGGAAGCGTGTAAGATGTGTTGTGTATTTGTAAGTGTGGGATTTTGTATGACGGTGGTCTTTTATTTGAAAACGATCTAATTAATGTCCAAATTTTTGAGAGGGAGGTAAATCGATTAAAGGTAGATGAGAATTCCTGCCAAGATTCTTTTTTTGCTTTGTCAATGATTGTTTTAGCCAAAGAGCGGGTTTTCCGTACTTCGTGTTCGTTTTCTGCAGTTATACAAGATTGAAATTTTCGAAATGCTCTTTTCCGGACGGCAACAGCTCTTTGGCATTCTGTGTTCCACCACGGGGCAGTACGCTGCCTCGGGTGGTGTTGTGTGTGTGTGCGTGTGTGTGGAATGTGCTGGTGTGCTGATGCGAGAATAGTGTTTAAAAATGTGTTAATGTCGGTCTGGGAGTCTGCGGGGTGACTAGTGTCAATGTGTTTTTGGAAGGAGGACCAGTCGGCTTTGCGAAGGTTCCATCTAGGCAGAGAGTAAAAATTTGTCTGTCCTGAAGGGACTTGAAGTTCTAAGTGAATTGGGTAATGATCGCTAAAAAGAGGGTCAGATTGTGCATTAAATGTAAAAAGAGTCGCGATGCGTGGTGTGACTAAGGCGAGATCAATGGCGCTGTAAGTCACCTCGCCTCCTGAGTGGTGTACGTGTGTGGGTGATTGGTCGTTAAGGAAGACCAAATTATGCCGGTCCAGCAGGTCCAGCATAATTTGGCCTCGGAGAGAGTTCCGAAGGCAGCCCCACGCCCGACTATGCGCGTTGAAATCGCCCATAATCAGACATGGGGTGTCAATATTTGTAATAAGCTGGGAAAAAGAATCAATGTCTATGTCCTCAGTAGGACGGAAATAAATTGAGATAAGAGTTAGTTCTAGCTGAGCGATTTTAATATTAACGCCGACTGCGTCTAAGGTTGTTTGAAGGTCGATTTGATGATGCAAAAGTTGGTTTGAAATAAGCAAAGCCGAGCCGCCTCGGCGCGGTGATGCATTTACGTTATTTGTATAAAGGCTATAACCGTGGATTTTAAGAGTATAATTGTTAAAGTCGGCGTCAATAAAATGGGTTTCCTGAACAGCGGCTACTAACGGATTATTATTTAAGACGTAATGTTTGAATTGCCCCCAATGGGATATTAAAGATCTAACATTCCATTGGAGGACGAATTCTGACTGTTTGTTATTCATCTAGATTTACTTGTACTGTCCAAGCCGCTCCTGGCGGTCGCTCTTGTGCGCCTGCGGGGGCGGCTCGACCTGCGTTGAGGTGCGGCCGGGCGGGAGGGCGAGGAGGACTGGGAGCGCGAGGAACATGAGTGGGAGTCACTCTCCGAGAGTCGGGGAGGGGGAGGGGGGAGCGGGCGGGCCGGGAGCTGGAGCGGGAGGGCGGGGACTGGGCGGGGTTGCGGGCGACTTGCCGGGAGACGGCTCTCATGAGAGAGTCGTCCGAGGAGGGGGGTCCTCCGAGGATCGGCGCTCCGCTGGTGCTGCGGAGGCCGGGGAGGCGGGGCCTGAGTCGGTGTTCGGCTCGGCTGGTTGGGCTGGGGAGCGTGGTGCCGGTGGATCGGCGGCAGCGACACGTTCGAGGTCTGCGTGGGACTGGGATGGTGGTCGGGGGGTCTGGCGGTTGGGGGGTCTGGCGGGAGGCCGGTGGGGTGGGGGGGAGGTTCCGGGAGGGGGAGGGGCGGCCAAGCGCCGGGGGCGAGGCCTGGGTTGAGGAAGGAGGGCGGGGCGTCCGGTGGGCGCCGACTGTCGCGCTTTTCTTCGCGCTTCAGGCGCTCCGCCTCGCGAGCGAGGCCCCAGGCCCTACACTGGCGGTCCCAGGCCGGGTGGGCCTGGTCGCACGTGGCGCAGCGTGCTGCGCGCGTGCACCCTTCGGTGCCGTGCTCCCCGGCGCACCGACCACAGGTGGCGGTGCGCACCCGGCACGACCACTTCAGGTGGCCGTAGTGCCAGCACTGCTGACACTGCCGGGGGGGGGGGGGGGGGGGGGGGGCGGGATCCACTCCCTGACAGGGGCAGCCACGTACCCACAGTGGATGTGGGTAGGCAGCTCCCTGCCCTTGAAGCGGAGCCGAATCAGCGGGTTGGGCTGATCCGGTCGCCGCTTCGTTGGCGATAGGCGCGTGACCTCGCACACCCCTTGGTGTGCGAGTTCTCGGAGGAGGTTGTCCTCCGAGAGCGTGGCCACGTCTGGGCACCATGCCAGACCCTCCACGGAGTTCAGGTGCGCCGGGGCTTCCACGGCGACCTTGGTTCCGATGAAGTTTGTCCGACCCATGATGCTGACGTTCTGTTGGGACGTCAGCGTCTCGATCAGGAGGGCTCCTGACCGGATGGGTTTTGCGCTGGCTACATCGTCGCCACAGATGGCGACCAGCCAGCGCCGGACCGTGAACGGGTTGATTGTCCTAAATGGCAATCCATCCGTTCGCCACATAAGGAGGCGAGCGGGCCCGTTCGGGGGGGGGGGGGGGGAGGGTCGGGGGGAGCCGTGCTCCGGGTCGGTTCCTGGGAGGCCCCTGAGGGGAGCGGGGAGTGGAACCGGCCTGGGGAGTGCGCGGTCGCGCACCGGGGGACCCCAGAGGGGGGTCGGGCGGGTCGGGGGGACGGGAGTCCGGCGAGTGCCAGGTCCCTGGACGAGGCGGGCGGGGCCCCTGAGGGGGGCTGGGAGGGGGACCGTCCAGGGGGGCGCGCGGTCGCGCGCCGGGGAACCCCGGAGGGGGGTCGGGCGGGTCGGGGGGGGGGGGGGGGGGGGGGGCGGGGTTCCGGGGGGGGGGGGGGGGTAGCCATCGTCGTGGCTCAGGAGGGGATAGGATGGGGGCTAACTGGTTACGTTAACTTGCCACACACGACAGAACGTGTTGGCAACTGCAAATTAACTTCCCAAGACTGGAGGGGACCTAAACCGTGGAGGAGGCCTATTGCCAATAAAAAAAAATTGTATCTAATGAATCTACCTACTTAAAAATATCTAAAGTCTACCTATCTAAGGGTCTACAACCCTGCCACACGCACGTGGTCAGGGTTCCGCACCCGGAAGCGGTGGAGGGCTGGCGAAGGCTGGCTGGTAGTCGTCCAAGGTCCGATGTCGATGAAAGGATGTAGTTTCTGACGTCATTCGCCAGTTAGCCTTCGCCCAGGCTCAGTGCGCCTTACTGCGCATGCGCAGTCGAATAATCTTAGATGCCGAACAGGCCTTTGAGATTGTGAATATTTGTTTTTTACTCCCTGCCTAGATGGAACCTTCGCAAAGCAGACTGGTCCTCCTTTCAAAAACACATTGACACTAATCATCCTTTAAATTCCCAAACCGACATTAACACTTTCTTAAACACTATTCTCGCATCAGCTCACCAACACATCCCCCCCCCCCCCCCCACACACACACAACACCACCCGAGACAGCGTACCGCCCCGTGGTGGAATACAGAGTGCCAGAGAGCAGTGGCCATCCGGAAAAGAGCATTAAAAAATTTCAAGTATGTATTACCGCTGATAACGAAAACGAAGTACGGAGGGCCCGCTCTCTGGCAAACACAATCAATAACAAAGCAAAAAAAGAATCTTGGCAGGTATTCTCATCTACCTTTAATCGATTTACCTCCCTTTCAAAAATTTGGACATTAATTAGATCATTTTCAAATAAAAGACCACCGGCATACAAAATCCCACACTTACACATCCACATCATATCTTACGCGATCACCCTAGAGGTGGCAACACAATTTGCTCAACACTACGCTAACATATCTTCAACACAACAATGTACACCAACTTTTACTAACCAACTTAACGATCAATTTCAATCTCTTAACTTTGACTCTGACAACGTAGAAATCTATAACTCTCTTTTCACCAACTCAGAGTTAACATACGCTATTAGTAAATGTGGTAAAACTTCCGTAGGGCCAGATCAAATTGACTACTCCTTCTTTAAAAACTTGACGGAGACTGGTCTCACGAACTTACTAGCAGCCTTCAATACCATGTGGTTTGATGGCACTTTCCCTGAATCTTGGCATAGTAGTACGCTAATTCCTATACTTAAACCTAGCAAACCTAAATCTTCTCCCGCTAGCTATCGCCCTATTTCTCTAACTAGTTGTGCATGTAAACTATTCGAACGCATGGTTAATGGACGTATCAGGACATACATTGAATCAAACAATTTACTTTCCCCATACCAAAGTGGTTTTCGACCTGGTCGATCCACTGCGGACAATTTAGTTGGTCTTGTTGACACGGTCCAGCGCGGCTTTAGAGAAAGAGAGGTCACAGTCGCCCTCTGCCTTGATTTGAGAGCTGCGTTTGACAGAGTCAATAGGACCACATTTTTAGTAAAGGTCCATAAGGCCGGAATCCGAGGTAGACTTGCCAAGTTTATAATAAACTTTTTAGAAAATAGAACCTTTAATGTAAGGTGCGGTAACACATATTCTTCAAATCATAATCAGGACTACGGTGTCCCACAGGGATCGGTTCTCTCCCCAACCCTATTTTTAATCATGATTAACGACATTTTCAGTAATATTAACAAGATCGACAAAGGTCTTCAATTTTCAATGTACGCTGATGACCTGGCGGTGTGGTTCTCCCACCCCAGTGTTGATCAAGCCAGCAAAATTATACAACTAGTCCTCATTGATATAAAGGTATGGTGCGACCAATGGGGTCTGGAAGTTTCTCCAAGTAAATCTGCATCCTTAATTTTCTCGAAAAAACCTGTATATGTGGAACCCTGCATTCCATTAAACTATAATCAAATTATCCCTTTTGTCAAATAATTCAAATATCTGGGAGTAACGCTCGACACTCGTCTTTCGTTCATCCCACATTTCAATGATTTAGTACAGAGATGTACGCGACGAATAAATATTATGAAGTCATTAACTGGTCGAAAGTGGGGCGCAGACCGCTCCACTCTTCTCAAGTTATATACTTCCCTGATATGACCAATCCTGGACCCGACCAATGGGGTCAATGGGGTCACGCATTCTTATTTGATGATATATGTTCCAAACAAATTGAAAAATTGCAAACTGTCCAGAACGCTGCCTTGCGGATCGTGACAGGGGCCTGTCGCACCACCAACACCACAAACTTACACATCGACACAAACATACCCACACTCTGCCGCCGACGCAAATACACGCTACTTAGATTCTACGCCAGAGCAAGTTCACACCCCACACTCCCAACATTCCGGATATTAAATCACCCCGCACCCACAAGACGACAAACACTACTACAAAAACGACACCCACTTATTAGTCACAGAATCAGACAAACGCTCACACTATTCAACATCCCACACATCAACACAATGCCAACACCACCACTCACGCCTCACTGGCTCGACACAACACCAGACACACACCGCCTCTTCACACACAACAAAAACACAGTCACGGCGGCAGAAACACACACACTCTTCCACGAACACAAAGCACAACACAACACATACACATACATATACACAGACGGCGCACGGGGCGACGGCCGAACCGGCGGTGCATATTTTTCAAACACAGTTAACAATAACTTTAGACTTCCAGACACAAATAGCGTATATACAGCGGAACTATCATCAATTTTATTAGCAATAATATATGTTAGAAAGGAAAAACTTAAATAAGTAGTCATTTGCACAGACTCGTCCGCCTCGCTCTCAGCCATTTCCTCGATTAGTGACTGTAGAAATCCGATAGTGTTTCAAATTAGACAGATAATTAAGTATTTAAACAGCAAAAACAGCAGTATCAAATTCCTTTGGATCCCAGGACACGCCGGTATCCCGGGAAACGGGGAAGCCGACAGACTAGCGAAATTGAGCCTAGAATTACCTTCAGAAAACCATATTCCAAGTCCTGTATCAGACGTTTTAAATGATATAAATTCTCAACTTAGCATATTACGCCAGCGCGAGTGGGACGCTGCTCCGCATTTTCATCTTCATCCGATCAAGCCGAAAGTCCAACATTTTATATCTAGTCACCAGAATTGTAGAGAAAAAGAAATAGTATTAGCACGCCTCCGCCTCGGTCACACAAAAATTACGCATTATCATATTATAGCCAATCTTCCGCCACCAAATTGCCAACATTGCCCAGGTTATCCGCGCTACACAATTAAACATTTACTAATTACTTGCCCAGTACACAACGACAAAACGTCAGAAAATTATTAATTACACGCAACAAAATCGCATCACATTAAATCTCCAAACGCTGTTAGGTGATAATTATCCCGAACTGACAAGCCTCCTCTTCGATTTTCTCTACCAAACACGACTAGGTAAGCAAATATAACAGTTTTTTTTGGCCTAGCGCAATTTTGGCTCTCCGCGCAGGTTTTTCCCCTTTGCGTTAGACGCTGGGTTTTTATTATTCAGGACTTTTCTCCCAGCTAAATACATCCCACAACCAGGTCTCGCCGGGGCGCCGGAGCCAGGGAGACTGGCAACAGTCTCCCGTTGTTGCAATGATGGCACCCCGGCTCCATCAACACTGACATTGTGTTCAAGTGTATGAGTGTTCGTGAGTGTATGCAATAAAATGTGTATGTACGTGTGTCTCCTCGTGTTTTACTTATTTTTTACCTTGAACGAAATACTTAACGTAAGGCTATATATTATATTTACTTTGAACACTTCATTAACGTAAAACAGATACCCTACTCCCTAGCAAGCTCCGGGTTCACATAAACCGGTTAACGTAAATCTTTTCCTGGCAAATTGCCAGAAGTAGTCCCCCCCCCCCCCCCCAGAAAATGGCTATAGGCCGGTCCGGGAAAAAATGAAAGAATCGCGCTGTGTCCATGAACAAAACTACTATATACTGGTTATGAGTCCATGCTTGAAAATTATAGCTCAAAGACAGTAGTAAATCTTATCTTACCATAGTCGGTAGTAACCACTTTTTTCAGATTTGTCTCACCGAAGGGATAATTTATTCACACAAAAGAACAACAATACATCAATACAAACAGCACTGCACATTGTCCACTCACATGGTCATGCATCATACAGCCGTCTCGTTACGGCTCACAACTCGATCACTCTGTAGCCTCACACTCACATCACTGCAGCCTGCCTCGACAATAAACTTTTCGCTTACACCTCAGTCCAGTACATGTGCAAATGAGGCGTGTGCGTGTGAGTGTGTGTGTGTGTGTGTGTGTGTGTGTGTGTGTGTGTGTGTGTGTGTGTGTGTGTGTGTGTTTATGTGCATTGGCGTCAGCTACGAGTGCGTAACGCATTTAATAATTTCCTAATTACGAGAGGATAGCCTTTAATGTTGTCCATTTATTTTCAAAACTCTCAATCTTGTCTTTCAGTCCGCTGGCAAGCTGTTCTTTTTGTGCTTCAATTTTTAATACATTTATCATATGAGTGGTTTCAGGTTTTTTTACCGGCGTTTCGGGATATTACTATAACTATTACTGCTACTGCTGGATATTACTGCTTTAGCTACAGTGATTATGAGTGTTTGTAATGGATCTGTTTCTTGTGGGAAGAGCCATGACTGAACGTTGTGGTGAAAATGTATTTGATATTGAGTTTGCAACTTTCTATCGATATCTTGCAAAAATGTTTCGAGTAACTGGACACTGCCAGAATAAATTAATTATTGTTTCGGTATCACGCGTACAAAATGTGCAAGTGCTATTGTCGGATATTCGAATTATATGTAAGAACTTATTAGTTGTTATTATTCTACTTATTATTCTGTAATGCAGGTAAAGTAAATACACTGAATTCGTAGATTGTTTAATGTGCAACAAACTCCCTTCATGATGGAAGCCGACATCGCGTTCCCATTTTTGTTTTCGGTTTGTATCAGTAATGTCACATTTTTTTGCGCAATGCATTGATACATAATGAATAGCAGTATTTTTTGATATTTGGCTTAGTGAGGAACAATTGTAACTTGAAAGGGATATTCGGCCTCTGGAAAGGCAAGCGTATTGCGTTTCTGACGCTTTGAGGTAAGCTACGTATTAATGTTTCATAGCACAGAAATGTCATTGATATTCGATATTGTACTTTTATTACTTCTCGTGTTAGTATGTTGCCGTTTTTATCATTAAACAGATCTCCAATGAATCTTAGTCCCTGATTATCCCATTGATTGACAATAGATGTTTTGAATTTTGTGTAGTCTGATAACCATAAATGCTCTCTTATTATGTCTTCAGGTTGAAGATTTAACAGTTGATAAAATTGAATGAGAGAATCTACCACTTCTCGCCAGAATATGTTGCTTATCGAGGTTTGTATTACTTTCAGCTGTGCCGTGGAAGCTTCAAGTCACGCACAGAGTGAGGTTAGGTCATATGTCATGTCAGAGGTCGGGTCAGATGTCATGTCAGAGGTCGGGTCAGATGTCATGTCAGAGGTCGGGTCAGATGTCATGGCAGAGATCGGGTCAGATGGTATGTCAGAGGTCGCGTCAGAAGTCAGGTCAGAGGTCAAATCGGAGGTCAGGACAAAGATCAGGCAGCAGCTGTGTCTCCAAGCAGGGCACACACAACAGATGCAAGGGCGCTGCCACACTATTTTGAGACGGGGGGGGGGGGGGGCAGGCAGGTGTTCCCCCTCTTTACCTCACTTTCATTGGGCTTATGTTAAAATCCTGCTAATCTGGGGAACTCCCCCCCCCCCTGGGGGCGACGCCCCTGCACCCAGTTCAGGCATGTGAGAGGTCACAGCAGCCATTTCTCCTCTTGGGTCACACAGGCAGAGGTCAGAACAGAAGTCAGACGGCAGCCGTGTCTCCCTGCAAGCTATTCACAGACAGAGGTCAAGTCAGATGACAAACAGCGTCCCCTGCATGTCACGACACGCAAAGTGAGGTCAGGTCAGATGTCATGTCAGAGGCCGGACCAGATGTCAGACAGCAGCCGCGTCTCCTTCCAGGTCACACACAGGCAGAGGTCAGGTCAGAGGTCAGATGGCAAAAAGCGTCCCAATGTATGTCACGCACAGAGTGAGGTCAGGTCAGATGTCATGCCAGAGGTCAGACCAGCGCGGCGGTCAGACAGCAGTCGCGTCTCCCACCAGGTCACACACAGACAGAGGTCAGGTCAGATGTCAAACAGCATCTCCCTGCAGGTCATGCACAGAGTGAGGTTAGGTTAGATGGCATGGCAGAGGTCGGGTTAGATGTCATGTCAGACGTCGGTTCAGATGTCATTGCAGAGGTCGGGTCAGATGTCATGTCAGAGGTCGGGTCAGATACCATGCCAGAGGTCGGACCAGCGGTCAGACAGCAGTCGTGTCTCCTACCAGGTCACGCACAGACAGAGGTCATGCCAGATGTCAAGCAGCGTCCCCCTGCAGGTCACGCACAGAGTGAGGTCAGGTCAGATGTCATGTCAGAGGTCAGGTCAGATGTCATGTCAGATGTCATGTCAGAGGTCGGGTCAGATGTCGTCAGAGGTCGGGTCAGATGTCGCCCCTACACAGAGTTCAGGCATGTCAGGTCAAGCAGCAGCCATTTCTCCCCTTGGGTCACAGACAGAGGTCAGATCAGAGGTCAGACGGCAGCCGAGTCTCCCTGCAAACCACTCACAGATAGAGGTCAGAGGTCAGATGGCAAACAGCGTCCCCCTGCATGTCACGCACAGGGTGAGGTCAGGTCAGATGTCATGCCAGAGGTCGGAACAGATGTCAGACAGCAGCCGTGTCTCCTTCCAGGTCACACACAGACAGAGGTCAGGTCAGATGTCAGATGGCAAAAAGCGTCCCCTTGTATGTCACACACAGAGTGAGGTCAGGTCAGATGTCATGTCAGAGGTAAGACGAGCGCGGCGGTCAGACAGCAGTCGCGTCTCCTACCAGGTCACACACAGACAGAGGTCAGGTCAGATGTCAAACAGCGTCCCCCTGCAGGTCACGCACAGAGTGAGGTTAGGTCAGATGTCATGTCAGAGGTCGGGTCAGATGTCATGGCAGAGGTCGGGTCAAATGTCATGTCAGAGATCGGGCAGATGTTATGTCAGAGGTCGGGTCAGATGTCATGTCAGAGTTTGGGTCAGAAGTCAGGTCAAAGATCAGGCAGCAGCTGTGTTTCCAAGCAGGGCACACAAGACCCAGATGCAAGGGCGCTGCCACAATATTGCGAGACGGGGGGAGGGCAGGCAGGTGTTCCCACTCTCTACCTCACTTTCATTGGGCTGTTAAAATCCTGCTATTCTGCCCCCCCCCCCCCCCGGGGGGCGACGCCCCTGCACAGTGCAGGCATGTGAGAGGTCAAACAGCAGCCATTTCTCCCCTTGGGTCACACAGACAGAGGTCAGATCAGAGGTCAGACGACAGCCGTGTCTCCCTGCAAGCCACTCACAGACAGAGGTCAGGTCAGAGGTCAGATGGCAAACAGCGTCCCCTGCATGTCACGACACGCACAGTGAGGCCAGGTCAGAAGTGATGCCAGAGGTCGGACCAGATGTCATCAGATAGCAGCCGTGTCTCCTTCCAGGTCACACACAGACAGAGGTCAGGTCAGAGGTCAGATGACAAGAAGTGGCCCCTGCATGTCACCCCCTGCATGTCATGCACATTGAGGTCAGGTCAGATGTCATGGCAGAGGTCGGGTCAGATGTCATGTCAGAGGTTGGTTCAGAGGTCATGTCAGAGGTCGGGTCAGAGGGCAAGTCGGAGGTCAAGCTGGAGGTCGTGTCAGATCAGGCAGCAGTCGTATCTCAAAGCAGGGCACACGCACACACAAGGGTGCTGCCACATTTTGAGACGGGGGGGGGGGGGCTAGGACGGGGGGGCTCCCTCCCCACTCTCAATGGGCTGTCAAAATCCTGCTCATCCATCTTGAGGCAGCCCAGCCCCAGCCCCCCCGGGGGGGGGGGGGGGGGGGGGCGACGCCCCTGCATAGAGCTCAGGCATGTCAGGTCAAACAGCAGCCATTTCTCCCCTTGGGTCACACAGGCAGAGGTCAGATCGGAGGTCAGAAGGCTCCCTGCAAGCCACGCAAAGACAGAGGTCAGGTTATAGGTCAGATAGCAACCGCGTCTCCCTCCAGGCCATACACGGAGGTCAGGTCAGAGGTCAGGCAGTAACAGCGTCTTCCTGCAGGCCACACACAGACAGAGATCAGGTCGCTCCTCTTCAGCCGCGCCGGCCGGTCGCGCGTGCCCAACAACTGCAGCTGTCCCGTGACACCCAGCACGTGTGTGCCGCTCCTCTTCAGCCGAGCTTCACTGCTGCCACTGGTTACCAGAGCTGATGGACCGTCTGCAGGCTCCGGAGCCATGTCAGGAAGGTGCTGGAATGGCAATGTCACTCAGGTCATGAAATGTGGAAATGGGAATGATATAATGCCATTAGATAATCAATGATGTATTTTACAATTTACTCGATTATTCATTATGTTATAGTGTAATTCAAATCACATGAACAGACATAAACAGTGTCAGGAAATATTAAGTCGTGCTATGCTTGGACAAAAGACCACTGGAACCCAGTATGTACCAGTAATGTAGTTTGAAATGTTTGAGAAGTATGCATTTGTAAGCAGTAATACTGAAGCAAAATTACA
>JAXIVJ010012855.1:15000-38968 GCA_036785665.1 Chirona hameri | reverse complement strand
ATCTTGAGTGTTGTTATGGCTCCCTAAGCAGTGGCGCCACCACTGCCGCCACTGCCAATTTCTGCGTACGGTACGCAGAAATTCACAAAGGACCAGGTCATTGCCTTGAGGGGCTGGGCCGAGACTGGGCCACCGATCGACAGTGGGCGCCACAATATTGGCGAAACTGTGCCAGGGGGAGGCGCCTCTCCTTCCGCACCATGCGGAAGGAGAGTCACTGGCCGGAGGGGCGCCGTCACTTGCGGAGGGGCGTGGTCACTGGCCGGAGGAGCGCCATCACTGGTCGGAAGGGCGCCCTCACTGGCCGGGGGCGGCGTCACTGGCCGCAAGAGTGCCGTCACTTGGCCAGGGGGAGATCGTCCTCACTAGGTCGGAGTGGCGCCGTCAACTGGCCAGAGGGGCGTCATGACTGATCGGAGGGGCGCTAGCTTTGCATGGGCGCCTCGGGTCCAAATGACCAGGTCATGACCTGCATGACCTGATACTCGGTACACCACTGTCCCTAAGTATGATGGGTCTTGACTTTGTATTCGACATTTCCAAATATGAGTGGCGCGTCTGGCGCTATTTTTTCTATCTGGAGCGATTCCTACAACCAACGTAAGTTAAAAAACGTCGCGTTTTGGCGCCAAAGTTTATAGCGCTGAATAGCGTGCGTGGAACGCATTTCGACAGTATTTGAGGAATTGTGACTGGGACTGGGGGTATCGCTGTTTTCCTTTTCCTGTGAACATGTAGCCAAATAAAATGCACACTTTGTGAATGTGTAGGTAAAAGTAATATTTTAATTGTCAAAGTCATTTTAAATTACTATAGCATGGATGGCTACTTTAGCCTCAGGTCATATCCAGACTCAAGTAATTTCAGGTACCAATTTTAAATCTGACACCCATTTTGCACCATGCTTAGGTACCTATCCCGGTGCATTTTATGGGTGCTATGAGTAGAGGTCTCACAATTTTTAGCATTTCCAAATAGTCAAGATCAGACTCAGCATGAACTCAGCTACAACAATGTTTGAAAGCGACAGAAGAGGCAAAATTGGGTTTGTCCGTTTTTATCACTGGCGGATCCAGGGGGTGGGGCGCATTAGGGGCAAATGCCCCCCACAGGAACATGGCCGGGCATGCAATACCAAGGATGTCCCTCGCCCCCGCGTGCATTGGCTGTAAGAAGTGATAATTAGGAAGAAGACAAAATCCCCTCCGGTCGATGACTTTAGCTTTGAGGGGACCCGACCCCCCCCCCCCCCCCCCCCCCCCCCCCTACTCTCCTCAACGACTTTTCGCGCTGACGACCCGACTCCAGTGGTCAGGATTTCTGCAATCACAGTTGGGTGAACGAATTCAACTATGTTAATTTTTCACTGAACTATGGATTTTTTCAACTGAACTATGGTATTTTTTTCAACTGAACTATGGTAATTTTGACCAATTTTTGGAACTATTCCATTTTTGGAACACCATATCCAAAATGATAGATAAACAGAAATCGATAGATCCGAGTTTTGTTAGAAAACTCATTGGATTGGAATTGGAAATTGAGCTGATGTCGTATTTTATGGTGCGAGCGCTAAAGACCGATTTTAGGAGTACAAATGTATTATAATATTTTCAAAACTGCCTGTTTCGGCAGGTATCATGTTAACATTGTTTGTGAATACTGAGGTGAAGAACAAACATTGGAATTTGGGGCATTTTCTGGACTTTTTAGGTCCAAAAGAATTTTGTTCTCTTCATTGTTTTCTAGAAATTTGCTCTATTTTCATCTGATCTTACTGACATTGTAGTTAAAATATAATTTATTTTTCCTCACAAGGATTTAATGTCAATTACAAATCAGGAATTTCTACTTTCAAAGTGAAATAATTTGTCAAAAAATGAACATCTTAGTTTTCCTAACAAGAAAATTGTATTTCACAATGGAAACACAATTATAAAGAATAGTGTTATCCAATGTTCAACCAACCTTCAGTACTCTCCACTATGGATTTTTACTCTACCGGAACCAGGGCCCTGTTTGTTCATCTCTTATAACTGCGTCTTTTTGTCCTATCTGATACATATCAGTGTCTGGTTCATATCAAGCTAGGATAACCTGTCACTTTGAGTTGCTGATGTCGTATTTTATGGTGCGAGCGATAAGGCCGATTTTAGGAGTAAAAATGTATTATAATATTTTCAAAACTGCCTGTTCGGCAGGTTTGAACATTGTTAACATTGTTTGTGAATACTGAGGTGAAGAACACGAGTCCGTGCGATCAGTGTAGACACGTGGATTTTGCAAAACAGATTGCAAAACACCGAGTGATGATGGTTTCGGTTCCTGATCTACCATTATCATAGCAGAGAGGGATGGGGAGGTAGGATAGAGATTGGGGTTAAACAAGCTGAATCCGCCCTCCAGATCGCGAACAAAATGGCGGTTATTGTTGTAACTTTAGGACCAGCGAAGAGGTCTCTTAAGTTTACGAATATTATATAAATATATATATTATATATATATATATATATATATATTATATATATATATATATTATATATATTATATATATATATATATATATGACCTTCTCGAGGTCATCCGTCCCCGGCAGGCTAGTACTTGACCAAAAATGGTGTGTGACGGGAGGAAATATAAATGAATATACTCCCGTGGTAATTAAACCACTTTTCCCGTTGTGGCAGATAGAACCGCCCGACGTTTACAAAATAAATAAGGCTTTGTTAGTGGACTTTTGCAATTGTTCTGAACTTTTGTGGACCATTCAGAATTCGATGGGAGTAGGCATTTTTCAAAATGCCTTCTCTTGTATGTCTAATTACAAAATTATGTAATTTCATATTAGCGACGGAAGACCGTAATGGTTTTGTTTGTTGTTAATTGGGTGAAAAGATGATATTAGGTTGCGTCCTCTGCGTCCTACCATCGTTAAATCAATGGCTGCTGACTTGCGCTGATATCGCAGCCCGCTGCTCCGCCTCGTCTACGCAGGTGAGCGCTTGGCCGAGGTCCGAGTGGGGAGGGTGGAGTCCCAGTTATGATAATTCAAGCTCTAAAAAGATGAGCAACGCGTTCCAAAATCGATCTTAAGCTCATACGTCAGAAGCCGCCGATTGCAGCCACCACAATCAGCCTTGTGGGGGTTGTACTAGTCATGCTTTACAGATGCAGAGGCGGCTTACCCCAGGGTAGCAATGCTTTCTCTGTCCGGCTCTCTGGCCTCTCTGCCTCTCTGCTCTGCTCTCCGGCTCTCCCGGCTCTCGCTCTCCGGCTCTCCGGCTCTCGCCGGCTCTCCGGCTCTCCAGCTCCCTCTGTCTCGGGGTCTCGGGGTATTGGGGTCGCTTCTCTCTCGCTCTCTCGCTCTCTCGCTCTCTCTCGCTCTCTCGCTCTCTCGCTCTCTCGCCCTCTCGCCCCTCCGCCCCTCTCGCCCCCTCTCGCCCCTCTCGCCCCTCTCGCCCCTCTCGCTCTCTCCTCGCTCTCTCTCTCTCTCTCGCTCTCTCGCCCCTCTCGCTCTCGGGGTATTGGGGTCTCTCTCGCTCTCTCGCTCTCTCGCTACTCGCCCCTCTCGCCCCTCTCGCTCTCTCGCTCTCTGCTCTCGCCCCTCTCGCCCCCTCGCCTCTCGCCCCCTCTCGCCCCTCTCGCCCCTCTCGCCCTCTCGCCCCTCTCGCCCCTCTCGCCCCTCTCGCCCCTCTCGCCCTCTCGCCCTCTCGCTCGCTCGCTCTCGCCCTCTCGCCCCTCTCGCCCTCTCGCCTCTCGCCCCTCTCGCCCTCTCGCCCCTCTCGCCCTCTCGCCCCTCTCGGCCCTCTCGCCCTCTCGCCCCTCTCGCCCTCTCGCTCTCTCGCTCTCTCGCTCTCTCGCTCTCTCGCTCTCTCGCTCTCTATCGCTCTCTTCGCTCTCTCGCTCTCTCTCGCTCGTCTCGCTCTCTCGCTCTCTCGCTCTCTCGCTCTCTCGCTCTCTCGCTCTCACGCTCTCTCGCTCTCTCGCTCTCTCGCTCTCTCGCTCTCTCGCTCTCATCGCTCTCTCGCTTCGCTCTCTCGCTCTCTCGCTCTCTCGCTCTCTCGCTCTCTCGCTCTCTCGCTCTCTCGCTCTCTCGCTCTCTCGCTCTCTCGCTCTCTCTCGCTCTCGTCGCTCTCTCGCTCTCTCGCTCGCTCTCTCGCTTCTGCTCTCTCGCTCTCTCGCTCTCCTCTCTCGTCTCGCTCTCTCGCTCTCTCGCTCTCTCGCTCTCTCGCTCTCATCGCTCTCTCGCTCTCTCGCTCTCTCGCTCTCTCGCTCTCTCGCTCTCTCGCTCTCTCGCTCTCTCGCTCTCTCGCTCTCTCGCTCTCTCGCTCTCTCGCTCTCTCGCTCTCGTCGCTCTCTCGCTCTCTCGCTCTCTCCGCTCTCTCGCTCTCTCGCTCTCTCGCTCTCTCGCTCTCTCTCGCTCTCTCGCTCTCTCGCTCTCATCGTCTCTCTCGCTCTCTCTCGCTCTCTCGCTCTCTCGCTCTCTCGCTCTCTCGCTCTCTCGCTCTCTCGCTCTCTCGCTCTCTCGCTCTCTCGCTCTCTCGCTCTCTCGCTCTCTCGCTCCTCGCTCTCTCGCTCTCTCGCTCTCTCGCTCTCGCTCTCTCGCTCTCTCGCTCTCTCGCTCTCTCGCTCTCTCGCTCTCGCTCTCTCGCTCTCTCGCTCTCTCGCTCTCTCGCTCTCTCGCCGCGCTCTCTCGCTCGCTCTCTCGCTCTCTCGCTCTCTCGCTCTCTCGCTCTCGCACTCTCGCTCTCGATCTCGCTTCTCTCCTCTCTCTCTCTCTCTCTCTCTCTCTCTCTCTCTCTCTCTCTCTCTCTCTCGTCGTCTCTCGCCCTCTCTCTCTCCTCTCTCTCTCTCTCTCTCTCTCTCTCTCTCTCTCTCTCCTTCTCTCTCTCTCTCTCTCTCTCTCTCTCTCTCTCTCTCTCTCCTCTCTCTCTCTCTCTCTCTCTCTCTCTCTCTCTCTCCTCTCTCTCTCTCTCTCTCTCTCTCTCTCTCTCTCTCTCTCTCTCTCTCTCTCTCTCTCTCTCTCTCTCTCTCTCTCTCTCTCTCTCTCTCTCTCTCTCTCTCTCTCTCTCTCTCTCTCTCTCTCTTCTCTCTCTCTCTCTCTCTCTCTCTCTCTCTCTCTCTCTCTCTCTCTCTCTCTCTCTCTCTCTCTCTCTCTCTCTCTCTCTCTCTCTCTCTCTCTCTCTCTCTCTCTCTCTCTCTCTCTCTCTCTCTCTCTCTCTCTCTCTCTCTCTCTCTCTCTCTCTCTCTCTCTCTCTCTCTCTCTCTCTCTCTCTCTCTCTCTCTCTCTCTCTCTCTCTCTCTCTCTCTCTCTCTCTCTCGCTTATTCATATTAACGAGACACAATCAGGGGCGTAGGAACCTATTCAAGTTGGTGTGGCAAAGGATAGGACAATGTTGCACAGGCGCGCAACCAGGAATTTTCTAAGGGGAGGGGGTCGAAAGGGGGGGGGGTCCCGTGCTAATTTGTTTGCTTATTTGTCGGAAAAGAGTACGGAAAAACGTGCACTTTGTCTCTAAAAAGGGTCCCGGATCCTGAGACCCCCCCCCCCCCCCTCCTGGTTGCACCTTTGAGTGTGCAATAGTCTAGTAGCTGGAGCAGCAAAATGACATGAATGTAACAAAAATGACAAGTCACATCCGTCGATTTTTAAGATACCTATACACATCAGGTGTATAACAGTTCCCAAATTCCTATTCCCAAATTCCATATGTGGAAAAGCAAACAGTCTGCACAGCAGCCTTACCCGACAGAGCAGAATTTGCATTCATTACATATATTCTGACAGCAGCATTTTAATTTGAATATTTTGTTGCCGGAGCTAGCCTGGCACTTCGGAAAACTTATAAAAACAAAATATGATAGTATGATAATTATTCACTGTAAATTATCATCACCCTCCGTTCCAATATTCTGTACATTTATTTTGTTCAGCCTCTTATTGTTTTGCAATCTACTAAAAGCCTTACAAGTCGTAGCCTTTCTAACTGGGGTGTATAAACAATGGAGAAAATGCATGGTAAATAATATTGAAGATTTCGGCGACAATAGTTGATGGATGTTGATGAAACTTCGCAAAAGCATAGATAATCGATTGCTCTAACTATTGTAGGCACCATTTCCGCGGCCGATCAGTCGATTATGATATTGGCGTTAAGATCACCAGTGTCAATCGACCTCGTTTTTTACCTCACTTTTTACGAGGCTACTAAATTACGAACCGTATATAACACAACGTATTTTCACGATATTCTCTGCCAAGGTAACCAAGTATTTATGCATGTTTGTTCACGGTATTTCATATGTTTTCAAGTCTGCTGGCTTTTCTTTAAAATGACATGTATATGTATGTATACTAAATTAAACATCAGTTTAAATAATGGTGTTGATTCACACACAATGGTCACCTGACATTCGAATTCATGACTACGGCAGGTGAAAGCCCGGCTTGAAGATTATATTGCGAGGTGAAAAATTTCATTTAGGTGTCATTTTCCACCCAAATTTATGGTTTGCAGAACACTGGCCAGCATAGACCCACCAATCAAATTACTGTTTTTGTATCCTAAAATTTGTTTACAAGAAGGGAGATCATTTTGGTGAAGTTTGTTCAAAACTTATTACAATTAAAAGTTTAATCCTGGCATCCAAGTGGGGCCCACCTTCAGCCTTCCTTCTTGCCTAGCTATAGCCCACTGCCCAGCTTAGTCCACCTTGCCTACCAAAATCCCACTTGGGCCCACTTGGGCGTGTTTGCTGGGAATATGTCCTCTCCAACGATCATGAGCATGGAGCGGCGGGAAGTTGTCAGTTATGGGGGCACCAGCTCCATTCTGAGCTATTTATTTCCAGAATTCCAGTCAATGACATAGTGTATTATTATTACATGATTACTTAGGGTTAGTGTATTAATTTTCCAATGTTGGGGTGCACCGTCCCCTGGTGATGCCCCCCCCCCCCCCTCGCCCCTTCGTTCCGCCACTAGTGATGATGATTAGGTAACCATCAGACCATCATGCACGCCGTCAGACCATAAGGGTAAGCCAATCAGGCGATGAGAACTTCAGAAAAACGGTCAAACCAGCAGGGTCAAACCATCAGACTATCATGCCATCAGTAGGTCCAACATAAACTGAAAATGTCACGACGCTTCTTTCGCGGCACCGCACAAGCTCGTGTACCTATAACAAGGATTAATGTGATTTGGTTTAGTAGTAATGATCGTTGAAACTGAGAAATAGCTGACTCAGGTTACCTGGGAAACAACGTAAATAAATATATTCCCGTGAGAATCCAAGGCTACCATTTACCATGCCATCTGCAAATCGCGTTCGTACATATATTTGGTTGGATTTCGGAGACCGGGTATATATGAGCGACTGGAAAGTTGGTTTGGCACCGCCACAACCCGTTCCAAAGTTGGTGTGGCAGCTGCCACCCCTGCAACACCACTTCCGACGCCTATGGACACATTATATGAATTATCGTGTATATTAAAGACGCGTCTCTCTTATGCTGTTCAATAACATTTCGCTACGTTTCCATACATAGTAGCTCGTCGAACATGGCGAAGGTACTGCGTCAGATGGTAGATGCCGCTCAGAAGATCCAATCAGTGGTCCACCATGTGTCTTTGTTCGTAGGCTGCTGTTGATGTTCAGGTGTCATGCTTGGCTCCGAGACGACCCCTCAGGAGGAGCAGCTTCACTGGTTGCCGGGCGCGGCCGCTGCCGGTGCCGCGTGTGCGTAATCGTATCCGTCGCCCCCAGCCATCATTACCGCCACTGTACAGTCAGCGTTGCTGACTCCGACACAGATGGCGATCAGCACGGCCATCAGCAGAGCGGTGATCTGGAGAGAACAGCAGACCGTCCAGCCGTCAGAACACGGCAAAACGTCACTGAACGCCGCAATTAACCTAGCCCGCAGTGCCGACCGATAAAAGCGGACGGATATCTACTGTTACCACTAGAGATTAATCAAATTCAATGAGGATAGCCTCGTGTTGGTACCGACCGAGACAAGACGCGCAAGTAAGTGTTCTGAGTCTACAAGAACCAGTGATCATTTAATGTATACTGCAAAACAATGACATGAAAAGCTTTGATGCGCTTGCACCTGAAAAATATTCACGTCAATGTGACCCATCCATCAATTTGGCACACTGCTCTAGTAACTTACTAAGCAATGTGTCACTTTGTGTTGGAGTGTTGTCCTAACGAGCCTGGTTATATTGGCACAATACTAAATTGCAATCGTTTGTTCATCATATTGTATGAACCTGCCATCTCTGTTTTCATCTACGTTTCAAGCGACAGTCTTTAAATTAGGCAAACATATGCGAAATATTAAGTATTATTAACGCTATTAATATTATAAACTGAAGGTAAACAATTGTTTTATATAATTAGCATAATAATATTACATGTAATATGATATTCAATGATTGTCCATCTTGAAAAGGAAAGCGGGTGGAGCTGCTTCATGAGCATACTCTCATTCGTAACTAATTATGCAACAATTATCTTTAAAAAAGTGCAAAGGCCAATAACCGCACCAAAATGCAGTATACTTTACGAACAATGTCAGTTTGCTGTTAATGTCCATATTCATGGCAGTGACTACTATTCCTCGTTGAAAGCTTAACTACTTACCGAGTACTGCATGGTGTTGAAGTCGTGACGCCTAGGAGGACAGTAGCCGACACAGAACCATGCTGACGTTTTATACTTACCTGGCCACACCACCTTATTAGCTTGCTACAAAAAAGTCGTAAGCTTTGTAATCGCATAAACAAGGAAAAGGAAAACTACACTAACCAGAAACATGGCTATGCACGCAAACGATTTCAAGCGGTGGTGGTTTGGTAGTATTCACGTGCGTACATCTATAGATCCAGTAAACAATGTGCTATGTGCAGTGTATATGCAGTGTGCTTGGTATGCCAAGTATTCCGTGAGGTATGAAGTAAGACAGACGGCTAAATGTTTCTTCTTGACGCACATTTGTTGACATATGTTTGACATATGACACATGTTTCAGACAAATATCAACGGAGTAAAACAACAGAGTGCAAGAAAGTGGCAGGCTGGTTACCCACGAATTTCCGGCTCTCCACAGGGCTACCTGAGCCAAAATGGTGATATTCATCGCCATTTAAAGGGTCAGATTTTTTGTTTTTCCTGTCATAATGACAGAAAAGGAGAACTTTGAGCAGCATGGATGTACATATTTCACAAAACGAACCTTCTTACCACTTGCCATGCCATTTCGGATGCTGTCTGTAAGCCACATGCCAAATAATATTATAAAACAGGCATTCCATGAATAGTTACACAGTTACATCGTTATCAACCATCCTCTTCTGCAGGTTAAACGTCCAAAATTGGAGAGAAAAAACCAACACCTTGGAAAACACTTCACCCAATAGTCAATATTGCATGAACCAACACAATGGCATGCACAGTGCACATCACACAGGTCAATATTGTGCAAAGGTTTGAGAAAAGCTTATCAAAACAGTAGGTCCGATCACATCAGGAATCATTCTTGTAACAACTCTTCACAACAGAGCAGAATTGAATATGAATTTGCATGATGATGGTGGTCAAAAGAATCTCATCTTTTGCCATTGTTTAAACCTGGTCATAGTGCCAGCAATAACAACAAAACAAACAGGTACCAAAGGGCAAAGAGCCTAGAATCATTCATGTTCCCTTGATCATGATTCATGCCTTCAATTTTTCCTTGTTTGCAGCTTGGGTAAACCAGGTGGGCTTCATGATTTTTCTTTTGGCAGTTTTATTTGTATTTTAGGTAGAAATCAGGACACCAATCTTAGATACCAATCAGGTGGATGAAGTAAATTATAGTAGGTAATATATTGTAGCAGTCACAGGCTTATCATCAGCAAGGCAGCTGCCAGCATGCACCAAGTGACTTTTCTAGTTACAAAAGGCATTGAAAAGTTGAAGAGAAAAATCAGATAAAATTTGCGAACCCTTAACTTCTCATACATAGTTCTCTGGATTTGCTAGTACTAGACATGTACTAGCAAATCCAGAGATATGGCTTAACAAAGTGCAAACAGCTTGAGAGTACCTACTGAATGAGGATATGATGGTTATGGGCTGAGAAATTCTGTAATATAATTTGAGGATGACATTTTTATGAAGTTAACCCTCGCCCTACGAGGACCTTTTTCACCTCTGCCCTAAGGGGGGGGGGAGATCCTAAAAAGAACCTCTTGTTAACTTCCAAACCAAGCAACATAGAGAAATGTGGTAAGAACCAGCATGTTGCCTGTCATGAGAGGAATCTTACAGTATGCGATTTTAGGTTTCAGGTCACCAAAGGGCAAAGAGCCTAGACAGCTCTTAGCAAAGAGTCTAACAGGTGACCTTCCATGTCAAGTGAATGACCTAAGATCGACCACGTCCAAAAATAGTCATTTTAGTATAACTTCTGAACGGAGAGAGAAGACACTGTAAAAGTAGTGTGATGCGTGTCATAAGGAAAAAAGTCCTTTCTGGACCTGCAAGCACCTTTCGTCAGAACAACTTCAGCAACCTTACCTGCCCCCCTGGACACCAGTGGCATGTGCCACTCCAGAAGCAAATCTAGACCCTGCAACCCTGATGTCTACAGCCTTCACATTCTGCTTCTTCTGGTGCATTTGCTTGTGATGCCTTTTCAAGTAACACCATTGAAACTATAAAGCAGCCAAGGCCTGTCTGGTTTTGGAAAACCACACTTAGTCTTTGCTCGTACCGGCATCCTTATCCACTTAGAGGCTGAAATCTCACGACCCCGCTCTTGTACGGCCTAGACCTATATGCTGAACAACACAAGTTCTGTCAAGATACCTAAGTTCTATGACCTCTTCCAGACTGGTTATTGATTCAACTTTTTTTGGAGCGATTCAATCATGATTCATTTTGGAATCTGAATGATGCAATCACTGTTCGATTCACGGATACAATTTTGAGAATCGATTCTTTCCGATTCAAAGAATCAAAACAAATATTTTAATTGATTCATGTTTAATTCAACATTTAAATATATGTGGTGAATTTGTCAAATCAATAAAAATGGAAACATACATATGTATTGTATATGATCGTTAAAACATTGTTACAGCAATAGTATTTCAGTATAAATAAATGTAGCCAATAGAACTGCAAGTATTTGCACAATTTACCAGTATACTTGAATCGTTAAGAATCGTTAAATCTTTTGATTCAATCAGCCTTGATTTGATGCGGATTTTGATTCAATCACGATTCATAAATCAAAAGATCTGGTGGTGAATCAATTATTTTATTCAAGGAACTTTGATTGAACGATTCCAATAGATTCAATCAGTGTCGAATCAATAACCAGTCTGACTGGTCCTCTTCAAAACAAAATATCTTGGGCTTGCCACACGCACTCACCCTCACCGCCTCGCCACAATTCACAACTCCACAAACCCTTTCAAAACACAGCTTCAAACTGCGTCAAGGCTGCTTCGAACGTGTTCTGATTGGCCAGGGCTGGCTACCTGGGATGGCTACCGCATTGACAACTTGTTGGTCGGACCATCTCTATTTCAAAGTACTGGCAAACAATAACAAAATATAACTAAGATTTGCTGCCTTGTCTGGGCTCTAATACACACCGGCACTATTTAACCATACACTCTAAAGTAATGACTCTAAACTGATAATACAAATAAGTCACTCCGCCACCGGCGACAGTGAACAGTGGCCACAACACTGCCACTCCGACACCGGCGACAGTGAACAGTGGCCACAACACTACTACTCCGACACCGGCGACAGTGAACAGTGGCCACAACACTACTACTCCGACACCGGCGACAGTGAACAGTGGCCACAACACTACTACTCCGACACCGGCGACAGTGAACAGTGGCCACAACACTACTACTCCGACACCGGCGACAGTGAACAGTGGCCACAACACTGCCACTCCGACACCGGCGACAGTGAACAGTGGCCACAACACTACTACTCCGACACCGGCGACAGTGAACAGTGGCCACAACACTACTACTCCGACACCGGCGACAGTGAACCGTGGCCACAACATTATTACTCCGACACCGGCGACAGTGAACAGTGGCCACAACACTGCCACTCCGACACCGGCGACAGTGAACAGTGGCCACAACACTACTACTCCGACACCGGCGACAGTGAACCGTGGCCACAACATTATTACTCATACACCGGCGACAGTGAACAGTGGCCACAACATTATTACTCCGACACCGGCGACAGTGAACAGTGGCCACAACACTACTACTCCGACACCGGCGACAGTGAACAGTGGCCACAACATTATTACTCCGACACCGGCGACAGTGAACAGTGGCCACAATACTACTACTCCGACACCGGCGACAGTGAACAGTGGCCACAACACTACTACTCCGACACCGGCGACAGTGAACCGTGGCCACAACACTGCCACTCCGACACCGGCGACAGTGAACAGTGGCCACAACACTACTACTCCGACACCGGCGACAGTGAACCGTGGCCACAACATTATTACTCCGACACCGGCGACAGTGACCGTGGCCACAACATTATTACTCCGACACCGGCGACAGTGAACAGTGGCCACAACACTGCCAATCCGCCATCGTTGCAGCCAACTCTAACTAGGAGACTACTGAACCGATTTTCTTAAACATACCATCATCCGATTCAGAATGTGCGATTTTATCAGCTGTTCCGAATCTAGTGACCTCAGGTCATTACTGTGACCTTCAAAAACAAAACAAAAACGGATTTTGGCCAATGCACTCCAAACTCCGGAATGGTTTGATCGATCTTGTAGGAAATGCCCCCATTCGATTCAGGGCATACGATTTGATCAGCCATTCTGTCAAGGCCACGATTTGATCAGCCATTCTGAACCGGGTGACCAATCACCGTAGGTCATTTCTGTGACCTTTGGTGATTCCAATCACATTTTCCTGAAGCCAACAAGCCCATTTTGGTATTGCAGCCAACCTTAAACTCAAGAACGGCTTGGCCGAATTTCTTCTAATGACACCATTCCATTCGGAGTATGCGGTTTCATCGGATGTTTTCAAAGTGGTTACCCTATGTCATCGCTATGACCTTCAAAACAAAAAATTGCCTATCGCAGCCAACATCCGACTCCGGAACGGGTGGGACGGGACGATCTTGTTTGAAATACGACAATTCGCATCAGCACACACGATTTCATCAGCCGTTTTCAAACTGGTGACCCTAGGTCATCGTTGTGACCTTCAAAAAGCCATCCCGAGAATCGCAAATCCCGAATCGAATGGTGCCATTTGGAAGAAAATCTGTGCAGCTGTTTCGGAGTTTCGTTATAAGTCAAGCACAATATATGTGCGGACATTTAGGTCCTTGATGTGCATAAATAACTTTATAAAATCTAGTGGAACATAAAGTAAATATTGTCCCAATTGTTTTAACAAAGCCATTTTTGGAAAGACGATTATCTGCTTAGCCCGCGCCGTGCCCGGGGGGGGGGGGGTAGATGCCCCCTACGGTTTTTGTAAGATAGCGGAACAACGTTTTGGCACAGCTGTTCGGGCATCGACTACCCACATTGTGTTAAATTCTTGACCTCAAGTCGTTTCAGGCCAGGTCACCAGGTCAGGTCACGTGACCCAACTCCAAAAAAAGTTTGCCTTCGTACCACAGCCACAGTTCCTGGCCGATTGGTTTCAAGCTTACAGGATGCCATAAGGTCATAGGTGCATACAGGGCCCCGCAGTTACTACGGTACACACTAAGGTCCCGCTTATTCTATCCCCTAGCGCATGTTTGACTTCGAATTGAGAAACGACCATATATGCATTCAAACCGCATTACCGAGAGTTTCAAATTTATATATTGATGCATTGGCTCACCTTATCTATTGGCTGCTTTTAGGCAACAATCTGTTTTCAGCGTTTTGCGGTGGGCAGGCTTCCTGAGCCCTGGAATGGCCTATGAAATACGGTCCTGCCATCTGTCGGTGAGACTTTGAAGCCGGTTACTACGTTTGCACACGGTACACTTAGCCCGGGGCTACGTCTACCGGGTGGAGGGTCGACCCCGAGTCCGATCGTTTGGGCCGCGTTTGGGTCGGTGCCGGAGGTGGAAGGAGAGCACTGGCAGGTCACGTGCGCTTCAGTCTACATTCCACACATATCTTCTACAATACCCTTCCTTGGCACGAGCGCCGCCGCCTGAGCCTACCGAGGTGTAGTGGTTGTCGCGTTTGGCCGCGAGCTTGTGCCCGGTGTTCGCTTCCCCATGGTCGCAGTGTTTTTCCGGCCGATTGCAATGACGCCGCTCATCGCAAGCCACACGCCCGTTGTTGAATCGAAGCTCCATTGGAGGCGAAACGCCAGTGGGAAGGGGATTGTACCCCTGCACGGTCACGTAGGTATCGGACCTTGCACTGGCGATGGTTAAAAAGATACCTACACCAAAACAACCCTTCAATAGTTATCACAACTGTCCTCAAATATAGGGCCCATTAACTCAAGTGGCTCCGTCCGCGTTGGTGGCTCACAACATTAGACATTTTTCAATATATTTTTGGCGAACATTGCATATTATCTAGAGAAATGGGACGCATAAATATTTTGAAAGTATTTTTGGTAGCTGATATAATTGACAAAAGGTTGACAATTATTGAAAGAAGGAAACTCGTTATCATCAATTTAACCCTCGTCAGTGCAGTGAGGGTGGGTGGATGACTCCCCCCCCCCCCCCCTCCTCCCCGGTTTTTCAGAAATAACTCGCGTATTTGTAAACCGATTGCGATCAAACTTTCAATACCCTACTTTTGAACAATTTGACACCTAATCTACTTTTTTTTACTTCTACCCCCATGATCCGTGACCTATAGCCTGTTTTTCAAGGTCATGCCGGGCGCAACTGGCGTCCCGTAGATCGGTGCTTGTAACTTGTGCAGTTTCCGAGTGTTTGCTGCTCAGGAGCATATGCACAGGTGTCAGCAGGTGACATTTATGGTTTCCACTGAGATTGTGACCTCCGATGACCTGAAATAACTTTGTTTGGCCTCTGGCAGTCTCTAGTACATTTTGTAACGCTGATTTCAAATTTGGCATCCCTTTTACATTATTATATGTTCCACTGGGGTCATGCTCTTTCACACGTCAACCGAGGTCACTGACCTCCAATGACCTGAGATTTCCGTTTTGGAATCTGGTAGTTTTTAGGAAATTTTGTGACGCTGATTAAAAATTTGACACCCATTTTGTATAATTATATGCTCCTTCAAGATTCTAGCTCGATTGAATTCAATTTCTAAGCATTTACTTACTATTTGGATGACATATGGGTCATTCATATGACCGCAGAGGTCATCTAATAACCCAGGACCTTACAATCGGGTATCAACGGCTTCCTCTCGTCACAAGCAACACGCTCGTTTTGTAATCGAATATCCAGCCCAATTAGCGGCGAAACGCCAGAGGGTTGTACTCCCCCCCCCCCCCCCCCCTGCACGGACACGTAGTTATCGGACGCTGCACTGACGAGGGTTAAAGGATACGTAACCAGATACAAAAAGCTTAAGATAGCTTATGTTCATACAGCCATGAGCAATGTGTCAGCAAGTAATTTTTTTTACCCCCAGGCAGTTTGCGAGATGACATATTTTGGCGCCAACTTTATGCCGTAAGTTGGCGCCACTTTTACCACCCTGCTGGCGGAGATATCGTCAGTGGCGTGCGGTGCAGAAATTCACAAAGGGGCGGGGCATTGCCTTGAGGGGCACCACCTGATCGACGGGGACGCCACACATTTTTGCTGAAATTCTGATTTGTCATCGCTTTATCTATGGATTTGGGCATCTTTTCTGAAGAAGGGTGGTATTTTATAACCCCTTGTTGGTTTATTTTGGAAAACAACATTTACTTTCGCCATGAGACAAGGGCGACATTTCCTCTAATAAGATTTCCAAGCGGCGCAACGGTGGTGTGTGTGGGTGGGGGAGGGTGGCGGGAGGAGTGTTTGGTCTGAGGGAAACTCGGTCGGCTGGAGGGGCCTCTCGGTCTTGCTGAGGGGGCCCTTGGACGGTCTGAGTGGCCTTGTTTGGCCTGAGGAGGCCCTCTATCGGCCTGATGGGACTCTTGGTCGGCTTGAAGGTCCTCAAACGGCATGAGGGGCCCTCATTCTGCTTGAGGGGCCTGCGGTCAGCATGAGGGTCCTCTGTCGGCCTGAGGGGGCACTTGGTCGGCACGAGCGAGTTCTCGTTCGCCCTGAAGGGGAAATCAGTCGGCCTGAGGGTACTCGATCGGCTTGAGTGGGCCCTTGGTCAGCCTGAGTGGATCTTTGGACAGCATGAGGCGCGCTATTTCGGCCTATGCTGTTCGGTGTGAGGGGCCCTCGAAAGTATGAGAGGGCCGTTGGTCAGCTTGATGGAACCTCAGTCGTCCTGAGGGATCTTCGGTTGGCTTGAGGGCCATCAATCAGCCGGAGGGGCCCTTTGTCGACCTGGGGGGGCTCTTGGTCGGGTTCAGGGGATTTTCTTGCACCCCGAAGGGAAACTCGGTCAGCCTGATGGACCCTTAGTCAACCCGAGCGGGCATCGGTCGGCTTGAGAGGGCCTCGATCGGTATGAAGGAGAACTCAGTCCGCTTGAGCGGGCCCCTGCCGGCCTGAGGGACACTCATTCGGCATGAGGGGCCCTTATGACGGTTTAAGACCCTGCAGATATTTATAGGCCAGACAGAACCCTAGCCAGACCTGAGCGGACACCAGGCTGATCTGAGAGGGCGATTGTCGAGGCCTGAGAGTGTCGCACCTCCGGCCGTCACTGGCCAGATGGGCGCCATCACTGGCCAGAGGAGCGCCATCACTTACCGCAAGAGTACCGTCACTGGCTAGAAGGAGTCCTCATTGGCCAGACGGGCGCCGGCACTGGCCGGTGGGGCGCTGTCACTGGCTAGAGGGGCACTGTCACTGGTCAGAGGGGCGCCGTCACTAGCCGAATGGGAGCCGCCACTGGCCAGAGAGGCGCCGTCACTGGCCAGAGGGACGACGTCACTGGCCAGAAGGGCGCCGTCATTAGCAGGAGGGCAGAGGAGTGCCGTGGAGGGGCGCCGTCACTGGCCGAAAAGGCGCCGTCACTGGCCGGAGGGGAGCCGTCATTAGATGAAGGGACGCAGTCACTGGCGGGAAGGGGCGCCATTATTTGCCGGTGGAGCGCCGTCATTAGCCGGAGGGGCCCCGTCACTGGCCGGAGAGGAGCCGTCACTGGCCGAAGAGCGCAGTCACTGGCCGAAGGGGTCAAACTGGTCAGAGGGGAGCCGTCACTGGCTGGCGCTGTTACTGGCCGGAGGGGCGCCGTCACTGGGCGGAGGGGCACCAGCTTTGCATGGGCGCCTCGGGTCCAAAGGGGCAGGACATGCCCTGTATGACCGTATGCTCGGTACGCCACTGGATATGGTCGTTTGACTGACTGCGCATCTTTGACTGCGCATCTAAGGCAAGACATCACCTTTTTACATCATCACCAGCGGAAAACGGTAAAACGCACAAGTCTGACAACATCAGTCTGATGTTGACAACATCATCATCATCATCATCATCACTTCATCATCACTTCTCATCATCAGCATCACTTCATCAACATGAAGTCTGACAACATCAGAATGGTAACCCGAGCACAAGATTACCCTATAGCCCAATTTATGTTGAAATCTGATATGGTGGTGCAGCCTCGACTGGTGGAGTTGGCGTGAAATCACCAACTGCGATCAATTGCTTACATGACATATATGTGCCCTGGGTAAGCGCAATACACACACGTGTCCAATGTTGAATAGAAACAAAGAAACACCCAGCCCGGTTTTTATATTTTTTTATTCAGGATTTGCGATTCTGACTAAATCCAATTAAGTGTTTTCCAATAATATCTGATCAGGGAAACCTCGTTAACAACATAAGCACCACATGTCTTTATAGAACGTCCAATGCCTTTTGGTTAGTTTTCCTCCTTGATTCTAGTTCAACGCGCCCATTGTGTGTTCGCTAGACAATCAGAATAAAATCGGGTGCGTATATAAGGCGGGTCCGCAACCGACTCGGCAGTTGTCCATCGCAGCTCCTCCTTGATCATAGCATCATGAACTTCTCCGTGAGTAGAACCATTGGTAAACAGTACCTGATCTGTACATATGACGAAGGGTTTCTGGACTTGAAGATTGACTGGGACATAGAAGTAATAGTGAAACATATATCTTTCGTTAAAAGTAGAATAATTAATTACCAGGGGCAGTTGGATCCTAGTATGATTATAATGAGTGTATATTTTGATCTGACGTCTGTTGCCGAACCAGCCCGGTTTCCTGGTAACAATGGCCGCCACTCCAATGCCAAGGAACACCAGACCGTGTCTGTGTCTGAGCCGCCCTGTACCGTGTGCTGACACTGCAGACCGGGCCTGTGTCTGAGCCGCCCTGTACCGCGTGCTGACACTGCAGACCGGGACTGTGTCTGTATCTGAGCCGCCCTGTATCGCGTGCTGACACCGCGGACCGGGCCTGTGTCCGTGTCTGAGCCGCCCTGTACCGCGTGCTGACACCGCGGACCGGGCCTGTGTCTGTGTCTGAGCCGCCCTGTACCGCGTGCTGACACCGCGGACCGGGTCTGTGTCTGTGTCTGAGCCGCCCTGTACCGCGTGCTGACGCCACCCCGTGCCCCGTGCCCTGTACCTCTGCGGCCAGATCTACGCCCTGCTGGTGATGCTGGTCATCGCCATCTGTGTCGGCGTCAGCACCGTCTACGCCGACTACGGGGACGATAACTACGGCAGCTACGGCGGCTACCGGAGTTACGGTCGGCGCAGCTACGGCCGGCGCAGCTACGGCCGGCGCCGCTACGGATAGGATCACGGCCGCGCCGTGCTGTTCGCCCGGAGAAACTGCGCCCCCCCCCCCCCCCCCCCACCGGCCACTGCCAGGAACAGCCATGAGATCTGGTAACTGTTTCAGCATTCCGGGCAATGTCTTCCATCAGGCGCTCCGACTTTGGAGTGTACAATACAATACCATGCACAAATGTGAGTTGTCACATTGGTGAAGCCCAACTAGGCTTTACCCCGAATAAACTGAGAATCCCATATCGAGTATTCGGCACGGAGTGAATTGGTAGGTTGATGTTCAATGATTGCGTGACTTGCGGAGTAAATTGAAAGAAAATTAAAGTGACTGGGGTCATGCACTACCACAGGTCAACCGAGGTCACTGACTTCCAATGACCTGACATGATCTTTTTGGACTCGGGACAACCAGGCCTGCATAGTAAGGAGAGCCACTAGGTGCCCAGTCGGCGCTTGGTCGTCTGCTCCCAGGGTCGCAGCCAGACCTTCAGCAAGGGGGGGGGGGCACGGCATCCCCTGACAAGCACCGATACTACGGGACGCCAGTTGCGCCCGGCATGACCTTGAGAAACAGGCCATAGGTCACGGGTCATGGGGGTAGAAGTTAAACAAAAGGTAGATTAGGTGTCAAATTGTTCAAAAGCAGGGTATTGAATGTTTTATCGCAATCGGTTTACAAATACGCGTGTTATTCCTGAAAAACCGGGGGGGGTCATCCACCCCCCTGCACTGACGAGGGTTAAATTGATGATAACGAGTTTTCTTCTTTCAATAATTGTCAACCTTTTGTCAATTATATCAGCTACTAAGCATACTTTCAAAATATATATGCGTCCCATTTCTCTAGATGATCTGCAATGTTCGCCAAAAATATATTGAAAAATGTCTAATGTTGTGAGCCACCAATGCGGGTGGAGTCACTTGAGTTAAAGGGAGTGTGCCTACTGTTTTGAACTGCCAACATTATTTTGCCTACGATAAGTAGCTATTGTTGTGATGGTTGGACACAACGAAATTCACATCTGGAGCCCCTTTAGTTGAATTTTCACTTATATTGTTTTTGCTTATTTTTCGTTTCGATATCGAAAAAACGATCCCCACTACGGTGAAGGTAATCAGAGGTAACAAATTGTTACGTGAACGACGCACCTAAGACAAAATACTGTCCGGTCGTTCCGCCCAGGCCACGGTAGATAAAATACGTTCCGCCTATTCAATACGTGCGCTTGCGTGAGTTTGGGTTTGGGTTATATATATCGCCTTGGGTTTGGGGATATATCACCTTGGGTTTGGGGTTGGTGCTGGTGGTTGCAGTTTATCTAGGATCGTATAGCTCCTGTTGTATCAAAAGTAATGATTTGGTATATACTAAAGTGAGATATTGACCTCTTTTGACGACTACAGACAGCTGTGAAAGTTTATTGAAAACTGTAAAAGGGCCGATTTAGATACATTTTAATTCAGTGTCCTAGCATTGGGAAATTTGGGTGGAAAATGACGCCCTATGAATACTATTTTCCACTCTTTTTCCTGAGTTTTACTGTGAATTTTCCACCCTTTATTTTAAAATGTATTGGATAATTGGAAACTTGATACTGATTTATGGATGTAATGATAGGGACAGCCTGTGGACGAAAAGACAGGTAAGAATTGGTATAGGTAATAACTAATTTTGGTGAGCAGGTAATTGGGTAATAAAGCCTGGTACATATGCTTTTTGGTTTAATTTTCCACTCTTTATACTTATTTTTAGTCAGAGTTTTCCACTCCGCACCCCAGCTCCAAAGCAATTCTAGGAGCCTGATTTAATTTAATTCCACGTTTCTTATTGTTGTGTTAGGTATTAGGAATGTACCTATCATCTATGTGCAGTTAATACCTATTTCCATTTAGAATAAGTAAGACACCAATACATGCTACACCTGCCTTTATGTTAAAAATATAAATTGTGTGAACAAAATTTAATTATACTTTTATGAAAATGGGAATTAGCTACCAGATATTTGCTGCAAGTTGGTACCTATCACACTGTAGGTATGGTAAAAGCCCAATCTTCAGACATTTCATACCTCAGGCTTGTCATGCTATCAGAGTATAGGGGCTACTGGTGCACAGTGTGTCTGTATTGTTAACATTCTGATGGCATACAAAGTCCAAAGTTATGATGTGTCCGAGGTTACAGCAGTTCACCCTGCCAACAGCTACAAATGGTGTTAGCCTGCGTCCATGGTGCCAGCTTAAAAGTGATGAGTGTTTTTAACTTTAAAAGGCAAATAAGTTAAGTGAGGAACATGTGTGTTTTATGTTAACACATACCTAAATTGGCAAAGTAAATGTAAGTTATTTTCAATATAAATTGTCCATATAAGACAATAATGGCCAATCTTATATTTTTGCTGTAACAATGTTTTAATGACCACACACATGTAGGTGTGTTTCCATTTTTATTGATTTGACATAAATTCAACATATATATTTAATACTTATACTTACTTATACTTACAAATGTGCAGAATGTAGAAAGGCGACATGGCCTCACTGATTCAAACGATACCGAGCTCCTTAGCAAGATTCTCTCTCTCAGTCGTTTGTATATTTAAATGTTGATATAACTTAAATGTCATATATATTTAAATGTTGAAGCAAATGTGAATCAATTAACATATTTTTGCTTATTCTTTGAATCTGAAAAAAAACGATTATAAAAATAATCCATGAATCAAATGGTAATTGAATAACTCAGGTCCCAAAGATGAAATGAATTGTGATTGAATCATTGAAAAAGTTGAATCAATAACCAGTCTGCTTATATTGACAATACATCAATACAAGATGGCATACAATCACACTACTCCACCACCTATCCAATACATGTAGGTACATATTGCACAAGTTTGGGGCGATGGCTGCAATGGCCTTGGCTGCAGTGTTACTGGTATCATAGAGCTGTGGTTGTATACAAAAAAAAATATAAGCAGTGAGGAAAGATGACTCTTGGATGACTAACTAAGAAGAGGAGTGCAAGTTTATGGAAAGCTGTAAAGCTGGTAACGCTGATTTAGATGCATTTCAACAGCATGTGTCTATGGTCTTTTTATTACAATAGGTGGGCACTTACATGAAGTGAATATTAAAAAAAATGGACATCTCCAATATATAATTTAATATAGTTGGCTTTGGAATGGGAGGGGGCGATTTTCCCCATTTCTGGTGATATTTTTTGCTTTCTTTTGTGAAAATGGGAAAGCAATATTTCAACAATGGTGTACTTTCCTCGTTTAAGACACCAGTAGCAAAGCTACTGGTGTTAAGCTACTGGTAAGTTACTGTGTTTTTGTGGGAGATTTCTGTCTTCATTCTCCATTGTGGTGGGTTGCTATTTTTTGTCACAGAACAGTGCCAGTCTTATATTGTGTTCAGTATTCACTGCCTTCAGGCTTCCTTGTTGTGTTGTCTGCGCGGTTGTTCCGTAACTCGTTGGCGGGAGGGCGTACTGAGAAGCTGTAATGGAACATCGGTGGTAGCAGCGTTGACTCGCCCAGCCAGGAATGTCACGACAGCCGGGCGAGTCTTTGTTTGTCGTTCAAAATTATTGTTACGATGAATACATGGTTTTGCGCAGCCTTTACGCCTTTACCGTTGATTTAAGTTACAATCTTCATTAAATAATGCTTACAATCAAACATGGGTGGTTTTCTGAATAAATGGTTTCATGAATCGTTTCTTCTCTCTTGTATCATTTGTAGTACTACCACGTGTAGCGTCAACGTCCCGTTCGATTGACTGACTGTCTAGTAGGACATCACATATCAGCGTCACAACTCGGCTACAGCGGTCTTAGAACTAGACCAGAGGCACAGTCACTAAGTCCTGGTTCAAACACCGAGAAAAACCATGCTTACTTGTTCTGGCTGTATTATGAAACAACAAAGTCAATGGATGAGCCATTCGTACATTTGAAAGTAAAAGCAATAGCAACGTAACAATAACAATACCAAACATGACCAATTCCATTCTCCACGGCAAATGATGTCACCATTTCACCTTTCCTCCGCACCTTAGAAATGTATGATAAACGAACAAGTACTCCATGTTAATATCAACTGTGCGATATAAGTCAGAGGTCAGAAGTTGTGCCTAACTACAGCCACATACCGAGGTCAGGTCAGAAGTCAGACAGTAACCTGTATGCCTGCAGGTCATATAGAGACCTATTGATTGAGAGACCATTGGTGGCTCACAACATTAGACATTTTTCAATATATTTTTGGCGAACATTGCAGATCATCTAGAGAAATGGGACGCATATATATTTTGAAAGTATGCTTAGTAGCTGATATAATTGACAAAAGGTTGACAATTATTGAAAGAAGAAAACTCGTTATCATCAATTTAACCCTCGTCAGTGCAGGGGGTGGATGACCCCCCCCCCCCCGGTTTTTCAGGAATAACACGCGTATTTGTAAACCGATTGCGATAAAACATTCAATACCCTGCTTTTGAACAATTTGACACCTAATCTACCTTTTGTTTAACTTCTACCCCCATGACCCGTGACCTATGGCCTGTTTCTCAAGGTCATGCCGGGCGCAACTGGCGTCCCGTAGTATCGGTGCTTGTCAGGGGATGCCGTGCCCCCCCCCCCCCCCCCTTGCTGAAGGTCTGGCTGCGACCCTGGGAGCAGACGACCAAGCGCCGACTGGGCACCTAGTGGCTCTCCTTACTATGCAGGCCTGGTTGTCCCGAGTCCAAAAAGATCATGTCAGGTCATTGGAAGTCAGTGACCTCGGTTGACCTGTGGTAGTGCATGACCCCAGTCACTTTAATTTTCTTTCAATTTACTCCGCAAGTCACGCAATCATTGAACATCAACCTACCAATTCACTCCGTGCCGAATACTCGATATGGGATTCTCAGTTTATTCGGGGTAAAGCCTAGTTGGGCTTCACCAATGTGACAACTCACATTTGTGCATGGTATTGTATTGTACACTCCAAAGTCGGAGCGCCTGATGGAAGACATTGCCCGGAATGCTGAAACAGTTACCAGATCTCA
>JAXIVJ010012855.1:0-7500 GCA_036785665.1 Chirona hameri | reverse complement strand
TGTTGCTTGTGACAAGAGGAAGCCGTTGATACCCGATTGTAAGGTCCTGGGTTATTAGATGACCTCTGAGGTCATGTGAATGACCCATATGTCATCCAAATAGTAAGTAAATGCTTAGAAATTGAATTTAATCGAGCTAGAATCTTGAAGGAGCATATAATTATACAAAATGGATGTCAAATTTGAAATCAGCGTCACAACATTTCCCAAAAACTACCAAATTTCAAAACGGTAATCTCATGGAATTGGAGGTCAGTGACCTCGGTTGACGTGTGCAAGAGCATGACCCCAGTGGAACATATAATAATGTAAAAGGGATGGCAAATTTTTAATCAGCGTCACACAATGTCCTAGAGATTGCCAGAGGCCAAACAAAGTTATTTCAGGTCATCGGAGGTCACAATCTCAGTGGAAACCATAAATGTCACCTGTTGACACCTGTGCATATGCTCCTGAGCAGCAAACACTCGGAAACTGCACAAGTTACAAGCACCGATACTACGGGACGCCAGTTGCGCCCGGCATGAATTTGAGAAACAGACCATAGGTCACGGATCATTGGGGTAGAATTTAAACAAAAAGTAGAGTAGGTGTCAAATTGTTAATAAGTAGGGTAATGAAAGTTTGATCGCAATCGGTTTACAAATACGCGAGTTATTTCTGAAAAACCGGGGTGGTTAAATTGATGATAACGAGTTTCCTTCTTTCAATAGTTGTCAACCTTTTGTCAATTATTTCAGCTACCAAGCATACTTTCAAAATATATATGCGTCCCATTTCTCAAGATGATCTGCAATGTTCGCCAAAAATATATTGAAAAATGTCTAATGTTGTGAGCCACCAACGCGGAGGGAGCCACTTGAGTAAAAGGGAATGTGCCTACTGTTTTGAACTGTCAAAATTATTTTTCCTACGATAAGTAGCTATTGTTGTGATGGTTGGACACAACGAAATTCACATCTGGAGCCCCTTTAGTTGAATTTCCACTTATTTTGTTTTTGCTTATTTTTCGTTTCGATATTGAAAAGACGATACCCACTACGGTGAAGGTAATCAGAGGTAACAAATTGTTACGTGAACGACGCACCTAAGACAAAATACAGTCCGGTCGTTCCGCCCAGGCCACGGAAGATAAAATACGTTCCGCCTATTCAATACGTGCGCTTGCGTGAGTGGTTGCAGTTTATCTGGGATCGTATAGCTCCTGTTGTATCAAAAGTAATGATTTGGTATATACTAAAGTGAGATATTGACCTCTTTTGACGACTACAGAAAGCTGTGAAAGTTTATTGAAAACTGTAAAAAGGCTGATTTAAATACATTTTAATTCAATGTCCTAGCATTGGGAAATTTGGGTGGAAAATGACGCCCTATGGATACTATTTTCCAATCTTTTTCTTGAGTTTTACTGTGAATTTTCCACTCCTTATTTGAAAATGTATTGGATAATTGGAAACCTGATACTGATTGATGGATGTAATTATAGGGACAGCCTGTGAACGAAAAGACAGGTAAGAATTGGCTTATGTAATAACTAATTTTGGTGAGCAGGTAATTGGGCGATAAAGCCTGGTACATATACTTTTTGGTTTAATTTTCCACTCTTTATACTTATTTTTAGTCAGAGCTTTCCACTCCGCAACCTAGCTCCAAAGCAATTCTAGGAGCCTGATTTAATTTAATTCCACGTTTCTTATCGTTGTTAAGCACTAGGTAGGTACCTACCACCTATGTGCAGTTAGTACCTATTTCCATTTACAATAAGTAAGACATCAATACATGCTACACCTGCCTTTATGTTAAAAATATAAATTGTGTGAACAAAATTTAATTATACTTTTATGAGAATGGGAATTAGCTACCAGATATTTGCTGCAAGTTGGTACCTATCACACTGTAGGTATGGTAAAAGCCCAATCTTCAGACATTTCTTACCTCAGGCTTGTCATGCTATCAGAGTATAGGGGCTACTGGCGCACAGTGTGTCTGTATTGTTAACATTCTGATGGCATAAAAAGTCCAAAGTTATGATGTGTCCGAGGTTACAGCAGTTCACCCTACCAACAGCTACCAATGGTGTTAGCCTGCGTCCATGGTACCAGCTAAAAAGTGATGAGTGTTGTTAACTTTAAAAGGCTAATAAGTTAAGTGAGGAACATGTGTGATTTATGTTAATAGATTTACACATACCTAAATTGGCAATGTAAATGTAAGTTATTTTCAATATAAATTGTCCATATAAGACAATAATGGCCAATCTTATATATTTGCTGTAACAATGTTTTAATGACCACACACATGTCGGTATGTTTCCATTTGTATTGATTTGACATCAATTCAACATATATATTTCATACTTATACTTACTTATACTTATAAACGTGCAGAATGTAGACAGGCCACATGGCCTCACTGATCCAAACGATACCGAGCTCCTTTGCAAGATTCTCTCCCTCAGTCGTGTATATATTTAAATGTTGATATAACTTAAATGTCATATGGATTTAAATGTTGAAGCAAATGTGAATCAATTAAAATATTTGTATTTATTCTTTGAATCTGAAAAAAACGATTCTAAAAAAATCCATGAATCAAATGGTGATTGAATAACTGAGGTCCCAAAGATGAAATGAATTGTGATTGAATCATTAAAAAAAAGTTGAATAAAAAACCAGTCTGCTTATATTGACAATACATATTGTCAGTACAAGATGGCATACAATCACACTACTCCACCACCTATGCAATACATGTAGGTGCATTTTGCGCAAGTTTCGGGTGATGGCTACAATGGCCTTGGCTGCAGTGTTACTGGTATCATAGAGCTGTGGTTGTATACAAAAAAAAATATAAGCAGTGAGGAAAGATGACTCTTGGATGACTAACTAAGAAGAGGAGTGCAAGTTTATGGAAAGCTGTAAAGCTGGTAATGCGGATTTAGATGCATTTCAACAGCATGTGTCCATGGTTTTTTAATTGCAATAGGTGGGCACTTACATGAAGTGAATATTAAAAAAATGGACAGCTTCAATATATAATTTAATATAATTGGCTTTGGAATGGGAGGGGGCAATTTCCCCATTTCTGGTGATATTGTTTGTTTTCTTTTTGTGAAAATGGGAAAGCAATATTTCAGCAATGGTGTACTTCCTTCGTTTAAGACACCACTAGCAGAGCACAATGTTACTGTGTTTTTGTGGGAGATTTCTGTCTTCATTCTCCATTGTGGTGGAGATTTTTTTTTCACCGAACAGTGCCAATCTTATATTGTGTTCAGTATTCACTGCCTTCAGGCTTCCTTGTTGTGTTGTCTGCGTCGGTTGTTCCGTAACTCGTTGGCGGGAGGGCGTACAGAGAAGCTGTAATGGAACATTGGTGGTAGCGGCGGTGACTCGCCCAGCCAGGAATGTCACGACAGCCGGGCGAGTCTTTGTTTATCGTTCAGAATGATTGTTACGATGAATACATGGTTTTCCGCAGCCTTTACGCCTTTACCGTTGATTTAAGTTACAAGCTTCATTAAATAATGCTTACAATCAAACATGAGCGGTTTTCTGAATAAATAGCTTCATGAATCGTTTCTTCTCTCTTTTATCATTTGTAGTACTACCACATGTAGCGTCAACGTCCTGTTCGATTGACTGATTGTGTAGTAGGACATCACATATCAGCGTCACAACTCGGCTACAGCGGTCTTAGAACTAGACCAGAGCCACAGTCACTAAGTCCTGGTTCAAACACCGAGAAAAACCATGCTTACTTGTTCTGGCTGTATTATGAAACAACAAAGTCAACGGATGAGCCATTCGTACATTTTAAAGTAAAAGCAATAGTAACGTAACAATAACAATACCAAACATGACCAATTCCATTCTCCACGGCAAATGATGTCACCATTTCACCTTTCCTCCGCACCTTATAAATGTACAACAAACGAACAAGTACTCCATGTTAATATCTCCATGTGTGCGATATAAGTCATAGGTCAGAAGTTGTGCCTAACTACAGCCACATACTGAGGTCAGGTCAGGGTAGCGGGGGAGTGTTTGGTCTGAGGGAAACTCGGTCGGCTGGAGGGGCCTCTCGGTCTTGCTGAGTGGGCCCTTGGACGGTCTGGGTGGTCTTGTTGGGCCTGAGGAGGCCCTCTATCGGCCTGATGGGACTCTTGGTCGGCTTGAAGGTCCTCAAACGGCTTGAGGGGCCCTCATTCGGCTTGAGGGGCCTGCGGTCAGCATGAGGGTGCTCTGTCGGTCTGAGGGGGCACTTGGTGGGAACGAGGGAGTTTTCGGTTGCCCTGAAGGGGAAATCAGTCGGCCTGAGGGTACTTGATCGACTTGAGTGGGCCCTTGGTCAGCCTTAGTGGATCTTTGGACAGCATGAGGCGCGCTATTTCGGCCTATGTTGTTCGGTCTGAGGGGCCCTCGAATGCATGAGAGGGCCGTTGGTCAGCTTGATGGAACCTCAGTCGTCCTGAGGGATTTTCGGTTGGCTTGAGGGCCATCAATCAGCCGGAGGGGCCCTCTGTGGACCTGAGCGGGCTCTTTGTCGGGTTGAGGGGATATTCTTGCACCCCGAAGGGGAACTCGGTCAGCCTGATGGGCCCTTAGTCAACCCGAGCGGGCATCGGTCGGCTTGAGAGGGCCTCGATCGGTCTGAAGGAGAACGCAGTCGGCTTGAGCGGGCCCCTGCCGGCCTGAGGGGCCCTCGTTCGGCATGAGGGGTCCTTAGGACGGTTTCAGGCCCCTGCAGATATTTATAGGCCAGACAGAACCCTAGCCAGACCTGAGCGGACACCAGGTTGATCTAAGAGGGAGATTGTCGAGGCCTGAGAGTGTCGCACCGCCGGCCGTCACTGGCCGGAGGGGCACCATCACTGACTGCAAGAGTACCGTCACTGGCCAGAAGGGGTCCCTATTGGCCGGAGGGGCGCCGGCACTGGCCGGAGAAGCGCTGTCACTGGCCAGAGGGACACTGTCACTGGTCAGAGGGGCGCCGTCACTAGCCGAATGGGAGCCGCCACTGGACAGAGAGGCGCCGTCACTGGCCAGAAGCACGACGCACTGGCCAGAAGGGCGCCGCCATTAGCAGGAGGACAGAGGGGTGCCGTGGAGGGGCACCGTCACTGGCCGAAAAGGCGCCGTCGCTGGCCGGATGGGAGCCGTCACTGGCCGGAGGAGCGCTGTCACTGGGCGGAGGGGTGCCGTCATTAGATGGAGGGGCGCAGACACTGTCGGGAAGGGGCGCCATTATTTGCCGGTAGAGCGCCGTCATTAGCCGGAGGAGCCTCGTCACTGGCCGGAGAGGTGCCGGCACTGGCCGAAGTGCGCCGTCACTGCCGAAGGGGTCAAACTAGTCAGAGGGGCGCCGTCACTGGCTGCAAAGGTGTCATCACTGGCCGGAAGGACGTCCTCACTGGCCGGAAGGGCGCTGTTACTGGCCGGAGGGGCGCCGTCACTGGCCGGAGGGGCACCAGCTTTGCATGGGCGCCTCGGGTCCAAAGGGGCAGGACATGCCCTGCATGACCGTATGCTCGGTACGCCACTGGATATGGTCGTTTGACTGACTGCGCATCTTTGACTGCGCATCTAAGGTAAGACATCACTTTTTGACATCATCACCCACGGAAAACGGTAAAACGCACAAGTCTGACAACATCAGTCTGATGTTGACAACATCATCATCATCATCATCATCGCTTCATCATCACTTCTCATCATCAGCATCACTTCATCAACATGAAGTCTAAAACCATCAGAATGGTAACCCGAGCACAAGATTACCCTATAGCCCTATTTATTTTGAAATATGATATGGTGGTGCAGCTGTAGCGTGCAGTCGGGCCTTGCAACATTGCATTTGAAAAAAAATCATTAAAAACATCAAAATTTTCACTTTTCTTCTTGTTTTCCTTCGGACTGATTGTGGGCCGCTGATCTCAATGGTGGTGGAATTATGGCTCTACGACTTCATATGCAACAATTACAGCGTCCTGCAACATTCTGCAACAATCTGCAATATTTTACAAATTTTGAAATTTTGCATTTCTTCAGGCGAATCGATCGGTGGTATTGGCGATCCGCTATTTCTTGTCGCTTCCGAACTATCAACTTTCTTGGAATCCCGCGAACATTTGTGAATTTCTAACATTGCAATGCGCTTCATCCGACCTCGCACCGAATTAATTTGTGATGAGGCTGGCCAGTCGTTAGTCAACATATAGGTCTCTCGCTGCTCGGATAAAGGTATGTCATGATGGCCTATGGAGTTCGGTTTGTGGTGGTCATTAGGATAGGGTCTCCCACGATATAGACTACCGGAGTACCTTTCGACAGATGATCCGTCAAAGGGTTCCTTCCCCACGTCGTCTCCCGTAATCTGCCCAACATATAAAATTCCCTTTACATTCTCTCTGATCTTTACATCCCCATAAATACTATTTCCTCCCCCCCCCCCTTACCTTTCCAAGCTTAACGTTCCTACAAATATAATTCCCTTTCCCTTGTTATATCGGACTATTCCGTCTTACTGCGCCACCTAATCACCTCTCAACCGTTCCCACAGCCTACTAAAATTCCGCGGTCGCACGGCTCAGAGCTACTTGGCTAAGTTGCGGCTGCATTCGCTGCTGACTTAATGCAATCACCGAAGCCAGCGCGATGGACCTGTTCAGTCACGCGGCGGCCTTTACCCCTCGCCACGTCGCCACTGACCCTAATCCTTCCGCACGTCATGGTGCCTCCGCGACAGCATTCCCCGGTCGCTCGGTACGACCTGGGGAATTCCATGATGGACATAAGACCTACCCATTTATCCGAGGGTCGGGAAGACAAGTGTGGCATATTGCGGCACAAACAACGTAAGATCTGTCAACCGGCATACCTCGCAAGCCCTCTTCGATGGACTTAACTTTGCTCAGCTCACCCGCCCTCGGCCCTGCCTGGCCCCCTTCATCACCTTCTCTCGACCTGCACCACCGCCTAATGAAACTCCGAGGTCGCGCGGCTCAGAGCTACTTGGCTAAGTTGCGGCTGCATTCGCTGCCGAGTTATTGCAATCGCCTGGTCGAGCGCGATGGACTTATTCAGTCGCACGGAGGCAATCACCCCTCACCGCGCCGCCACTGATCCTAACATCTCCGCACGTCGCGATCTCGTTAGAGTTAGCGCTACCCGGTTGGCCGGCACCACCTGGATAGCTCCGCGATGGACATAAAACCTATAATTTCGTCCGAAACTCGGGAGAACAAGAGCTGCACGTTGCGATACAAAGCGCCATGGTCTGATCGTTCGGCGTACATCACAGATTCCCCTCGATGGACATAGATCTTCTCCTCTTGGGCGGCATCCCCTCACCCACTCATCACCTGCTTCCCACATCTCCACCACCGGTCTCCCTCCGGCGGCACAAACCCCTCGCCGAAACCACCTCACTCCAGCGGCACCATCCCTCGCCCAACACACCTAAGCGGCACTGCATCGCCCGACTCACCCGCTCGTTAGC
>JAXIVJ010012854.1:37500-38969 GCA_036785665.1 Chirona hameri | reverse complement strand
ACACACACACACACAACACACACAACACACTACACACACACACACACAACACACACACACACACACACACACACACACACACACACCACACACACACACACACACACACCACACACACACACACTCACACACACACACGAGCACAGCAGAACACACACACACACACACACACACACACACACACACACACACACACACACACACACACACACACACACACACACACACACACACACACACACACACACACACACACACACACACACACACACACACACACACACACACACACACACACACACACACACACACACACACACACACACACACACACACACACACACACACACACACACCACACACACACACACACACACACACACACACACACACACACACACACACACACACACACACACACACACACACACACACACACACACACACACACACACACACACCACACACACACACACACACACACACACACACACACACACACACACACACACACACACACACACACACACACACACACACACACACACACACACACACACACACACACACACACACACACACACACACACACACACACACACACACACCACACACACACACACCACACACACACACACACACACACACACACACACACACACACACACACACACACACACACACACACACACACACACACACACACACACACACACACCACACACACACACACACACACACACACACACACACACACACACACACACACACCCACACACACACACACACACACACACACACACACACACACACCACACACACACACACACACACACACACACACACACACACACACACACACACACACACACACACACACACACACACACACACACACACACACACACACACACACACACCACACACACACACACACACACACACACACACACACACACACACACACACACACACACACACACACACACACACACACACACACACACACACACACACACACACACACACACACACACACACACACACACACACACACACACACACACACACACACACACACACACACACACACACACACACACACACACACACACACACACACACACACACAACACACACACACACACACACACACACACACACACACACACACACACACACACACACACACACACACACACACACACACACACACACACACACACACACACACACACACACCACACACACACACACACACACACACACACACACACACACACACACACACACACACACACACACACACACACACACACACACACACACACACACACACACACACACACACACACACACACACACACACACACACACACACACACACACACACACACACACACACACACACACACACACACACACACACACACACACACACACACACACACACACACCACACACACACA
>JAXIVJ010012854.1:0-32500 GCA_036785665.1 Chirona hameri | reverse complement strand
CGGTATTCCAGAACATCGCGTGCTGTTTAACGATTTCCTTGTTCCTGCAGATCGACTCGCCACTCGTTCGACAAACGGCGTGACACAGCAGGAAAGCCGGCTGAGTCACACAGCTGTCACTGGGCAGTCTTTCCGGCGCGGGTCAGCCGATGAGCCGGACGACAGGAGCACCCAGGCTGAGACATAATGCGCTCGACAGGGGTGACTGGGCTGAGACGCCCCGCACGACAGGGGTGACTGGGCTGAGACGCCCCGCACGACAGGGGTGACTGGGCTGAGACGCCCCGCTCGACAGGGGTGACTGGGCTGAGACGCCCCGCTCGACAGGGGTGACTGGGCTGAGACGCCCCGCTCGACAGGGGTGACTAGCCTGAGACGCCCCGCACGACAGAGATGACTGGGCTCAGGGCTGAGACGCTCCGCTCGACAGGGGTGACTGGGCTGAGACGCCCCGCTCGACAGGGGTGACTGGCCTGAGACGCCCCGCACGACAGAGATGACTGGGCTCAGGGCTGAGACGCCCCGCTCGACAGGGGTGACTGGGCTGAGACGCCCCGCTCGACAGGGGTGACTGGGCTGAGACGCCCCGCACGACAGGGGTGACTGGGCTGAGACGCCCCGCACGACAGGGGTGACTGGGCTGAGACGCCCCGCTCGACAGGGGTGACTGGGCTGAGACGCCCCGCTCGACAGGGGTGACTGGGCTGAGACGCCCCGCTCGACAGGGGTGACTGGGCTGAGACGCTCCGCACGACAGGGGTGACTGGGCTGAGACGCCCCGCTCGACAGGGGTGACTGGGCTGAGACGTCCCGCTCGACAGGGGTGACTGGGCTGAGACGCCCCGCACGACAGAGATGACTGGGCTGAGACGCCCCGCTCGACAGGGGTGACTGGGCTGAGACGCCCCGCTCGACAGAAATGACTGGGCTGAGACGCCCCGCTCGACAGGGGTGACTGGGCTGAGACGCCCCGCTCGACAGGGGTGACTGGGCTGAGACGCCCCGCTCGACAGGGGTGACTGGCCTGAGACGCCCCGCACGACAGGGGTGACTGGGCTGAGACGCCCCGCACGACAGGGGTGACTGGCCTGAGACGGGGTGACTGGCGTCCCCGCACGACAGCGATGACTGGGCTCAGGGCTGAGACGCCCCGCTCGACAGGGGTGACTGGGCTGAGACGCCCCGCTCGACAGGGGTGACTGGGCTGAGACGCCCCGCACGACAGGGGTGACTGGCCTGAGACGGGGTGACTGGCGTCCCCGCACGACAGAGATGACTGGGCTCAGGGCTGAGACGCCCCGCTCGACAGGGGTGACTGGGCTGAGACGCCCCGCTCGACAGGGGTGACTGGGCTGAGACGCCCCGCACGACAGGGGTGACTGGCCTGAGACGGGGTGACTGGCGTCCCCGCACGACAGAGATGACTGGGCTCAGGGCTGAGACGCCCCGCTCGACAGGGGTGACTGGGCTGAGACGCCCCGCTCGACAGGGGTGACTGGGCTGAGACGCCCCGCACGACAGGGGTGACTGGGCTGAGACGCCCCGCACGACAGGGGTGACTGGGCTGAGACGCCCCGCACGACAGGGGTGACTGGCCTGAGACGCCCCGCACGACAGGGGTGACTGGGCTGAGACGCCCCGCACGACAGGGGTGACTGGGCTGAGACGCCCCGCAAGACAGAGATGACTGGGCTCAGGGCTGAGACGCCCCGCTCGACAGGGGTGACTGGGCTGAGACGCCCCGCACGACAGGGGTGACTGGCCTGAGACGCCCCGCACGACAGGGGTGACTGGGCTGAGACGCCCCGCACGACAGAGATGACTGGGCTCAGGGCTGAGACGCCCCGCTCGACAGGGGTGACTGGGCTGAGACGCCCCGCACGACAGGGGTGACTGGGCTGAGACGCCCCGCACGACAGGGGTGACTGGGCTGAGACGCCCCGCACGACAGGGGTGACTGGCCTGAGACGCCCCGCACGACAGGGGTGACTGGGCTGAGACGCCCCGCACGACAGGGGTGACTGGGCTGAGACGCCCCGCACGACAGGGGTGACTGGGCTGAGACGCCCCGCACGACAGGGGTGACTGGGCTGAGACGCCCCGCTCGACAGGGGTGACTGGGCTGAGACGCCCCGCACGACAGAGATGACTGGGCTCAGGGCTGAGACGCCCCGCTCGACAGGGGTGACTGGGCTGAGACGCCCCGCACGACAGGGGTGACTGGGCTGAGACGCCCCGCACGACAGGGGTGACTGGGCTGAGACGCCCCGCTCGACAGGGGTGACTGGGCTGAGACGCCCCGCACGACAGGGGTGACTGGGCTGAGACGCCCCGCTCGACAGGGGTGACTGGGCTGAGACGCCCCGCACGACAGAGATGACTGGGCTCAGGGCTGAGACGCCCCGCTCGACAGGGGTGACTGGGCTGAGACGCCCCGCTCGACAGGGGTGACTGGGCTGAGACGCCCCGCTCGACAGGGGTGACTGGGCTGAGACGTCCCGCACGACAGGGGTGACTGGGCTGAGACGCCAACTGTTTGAAATAGAGCTGCAGCCATCCACAGGACGAACAGCTGAACATTTAAATCCGGGAGCACCGAGTCTCTTCCGGTATAATTGTCTCCCATCTGGAGACAAGGGGGAGTTTGACGGCCCGCATGGCGACATACTGCGCTGCTGGCATCCCCTCCAGCCGGCCCGGTAGGTCAGAGGTCATACGGCCGCTCTGGATAGGTCAGAGGTCATACGGACCGGTGACCCAGCCCACCGCCGGTGACCTGTGACCGCTGCGTTGCCGTCACAGCCGTGCCGCGGCCGCCTCCACTCCGCCTCCACTCCGCCTATCGCCACCGGTCGCCATCGGACGCCATCGGACGCCGTCGAGCACCGGTCCTCGGTGCACCGAGTTCGCGGGCGTGGTCAAAAGCCGCTTGTTCCAGCGGCGGACTATTAATAGTGGCCGGCAGCCAGAGCGGTGCCAACATCGGCACTCTGCCGACGCCGCGCCGTGGCCGACGGGCGTGCGGCACTTCTTCTGAGCCCGGAGCCCGAGCGACGCGACACGACGCAAGTGAACGAAACGGGACGAAAAGGGACATGGTCCAGAGAGGTACACAGACGAGACTGGGAAGGGTAGGTTGGGGGTCAGTAGTCAGTATAAACATAATGGACATGATGAGCGCATGAGAGCGGGATATGCACTATGCAAGAGGCGCAAGCGGAGCGTTAACAGTGAAAGCGAGGGGGACGGTGGGAGGGGTGGACCGGGAATAATCAACACGGTATCCGATGGCATCCAGCAAACAACACCAGGGGGCAACACCAGCAACAATGGACTGCTGTGAAAAGAACGAATCAAACTGGGTCTCGATCGACTTGAGCTCAGCCGACACGGCGACGATATGTGCTGATCTCAGCCGACACGGCGACGATATGTGCATTGTGCAATGCAGGCCAATTATCGGGCGTTCTTCCACCAATACACCAGACTGAAGCGCAAACCATGTTGCCGTGGCAACTTCCTCGCCCCGCCGCCGCTGTGGGAACTGGCGAAACCGGGCTTCTGCTGTGGGAACCGGCGAAACCGGGCTTCTGCTGTGGGAACCGGCGAAACCGGGCTTCTGCTGTGGGACCGGCGAAACGGGGCCTCTGCTGTGGGAACCGGCGAAACCGGGCTTCTTTCTCCCGTCACAACAAAGCTACGCGCAACCACGAGCCATGGGTCACAGGTCGCGACCACGGAAGTTCGTCAAACAAAAGACCATCTGATGCAATGTACGCAATTAGGCCAGACGTCGCCGAACAAAAGAACAAAATCCAGCAACTGGAGCAAAGCGAATTAACTACGACCTTTCGGAGTCTGACACACAAGGGCTCTTCAACGTAACCCAGTGTGTGGATGTTCTCAGGTCACGTGACTGGTTGTTCAACCAGTGCAGTCCTGCAGTCCTAGTGCCGCTCAGTGTAGCGCAGCAACACCAGATAAACAAACAACCAATCCAATCGTCGTCCAATGTTGACCAGTCAGGGTGCATGGAGTCCCGTCGCCGCCCAGTGGAGTGGCATCAGCTGGAACTGGGGTGTTAACGGTAAATATTCCTCCGACTGGCATACTTTGTAGTTGGCACTAAAGCTGCATTGAAGCTGCATCGAATGCTCGAATCCAAACCGGCTCAGAAGAGCGACCACTGCTTAGAGAAAACTGTGTCACGCTGATTCATTCTCAAGATCACAAATGTCTGATTCAATTTCATATCGTTGTTCCATTGCGCACTTCATCAGATGTTTCTGTTAGTTTTCGTAGACACATCTTCATGCTTAGATCACAGTCTCACAAATTTGTTATCCGTGTTTTTTCGTATCCGCACATATTTCGTTCATACTTTCGGGTAACCACTAAAACAAATTATATCGCATGTCTTCGTTAACAAAATCTTCATCCCGCGTACCTTAGCATGTGCAAATTCCCGCGATTGCACATTTCCACTCCATCGTTTTTCTTCTTCTTTTTTTCATTTATTTGCTGCACACCTTGCTTGTACGACTTTCGTATACAAATATTTGCGTAAGAAAACTGCGCATAAAAATGCGGGCCGAATAAGTATACCTACCAACAAGCAACTGAGCGACCAACTGAACGTCAACAAGGAGCGGGTAACCACTCAGACCTGAGTAATGGACAAAACAATCCATGCAGCACGCACACACGTGCCAAATCCAAACCAACACAAAACTGGTCGCAACTGGACGATACGCTCGGACAAAACGCCACAAACAACTTCAAAATGCTTCCACCACCGCAGCGAGTCACACCACACGCAACCAGCGCGGGGCACGCCAGTCAGCTGGGCGTTAATGAAGCTCACGGCACGCCATCTCTCGGCGACACGGCCAGTGTTAGTTCGGCAGACCGCCGCCGCGAAGCTCGGACATAACGCCACAAACAACTTCAAAATGCTTCCACCACCGCAGCGAGTCACACCACACGCAACCAGCGCGGGGCACGCCAGTCAGCTGGGCGTTAATGAAGCTCACGGCACGCCATCTCTCGGCGACACGGTCAGTGTTAGTTCGGCAGACCGCCGCCGCGACGCTCGGACATAACGCCACAAACAACTTCAAAATGCTTCCACCACCGCAGCGAGTCACACCACACGCAACCAGCGCGGGGCACGCCAGTCAGCTGGGCGTTAATGAAGCTCACGGCACACGCCATCTCTCGGCGACACGGCCAGTGTTAGTTCGGCAGACCGCCGCCGCGCGGCGCCACCGTCGCCTTACCGCCGATCACGATCACCTCATGGAAGTTGTCCACGAACGTGGTGCAGCTGTAATTGCCCGAGTGCTCGTGGCGGGCGGGCGACACCGTCAGGTTTGAGAAGAGGAACACGTCGCGATGCTCTGTGCTCACGTTGAAGCCGGCGGCCGGGTCGGCCAGCGGCACCGGAACGCCGTCCCGGTGCCACTTGATGCGGCTCATCTCGGGAACGCGGCACGCCACCACGAACGGTGTGTTCTCCACCACAAAACGCGACGTCGAGCCACTGTAATCGGCCTCGTCGGCGCCTGCGGGCAGCGGCGCCGCCGGCCAGCGCTCAGGTCACGACCAGGTCACGAGGCGACCAGGTCACAACCAAGTTACGATCGGAACGAGACCAGGTCACGATTGGGTTAAGACCAGGTTCGCGACCGGGTCATATAGATAACCCATGCCATAGCAGCGGCGCCGCACTGCCGCGATACAGGAGTTGTGCTGTGTCATCCCGCAAATAGGATACTTTGTTCCCCAGCGCAGTTGCAGCGCCCTAAAGCAAGACTCATCATCATCATTGTCGCTCAGGCCCAAAGCTATCCCGTCTATACAATGTGCGGGAATAAATTAGGCAAACTGCTTACAATGGACTGGGTAAAATACCAGGACCTGAGAATGGCATTGTTCACTTAAAATACTCCTTGATGATGCTCCTTACAGCCAGTTAAAATTATTTGTACAATTTTGAACCTATTAAATGATAATCGAAAATTTGTTCAAAGCAACATACATATTGTGCAGCACAAACTTACCAAGTACAATATTTCTCCTTGTTTATATGTGTTGTGTGTTTGCTTTATGTTTTTATCTCTTGAGCAAGGATGATAATGATGGGTATATAATACTGCATGCCACTAACCAGATCCAAAACAGTTCATTTTCATGCCAGCACTACAGTTCTGACATGGGGATAAACTCAATATATCATTGTCGCTCAGACAGGGTTTCGGACTCTGGACCGGTTTTCAGACAGGGTTTCGGACTCTGGACCGGTTTTGCGGACACGGGTGTAAAAAAATCTACACGCGGCAGTTTTAAACCAATCTTGACAAACTTAGCGTCAAAATGTTGGAAATTAAGTTGAATTTCATTTCCCATCCTCAAAAGTTAAATATATTTACTCTCAGTATGAATAGTTGAGCTTAAAAGACGAAAAAAATGGGGGGAAAAGTTTTTCAGGGTAAAAAATATTTGGTCGCCAACTTCGAAGAGCCGTAGCACCACAACCATATGATTGGCGGAGTTTGCGCTATGCTCATTCTCTTGTTCATTCAATTTGCTTTCAGAGCATATTGAGTTCAAGTAGTTCCTCACATTTTATTTAGACGCTGCGTTGGATTTTAGCTGAACCGATAAAAAAACTATATTCAAATAGGCTAATTTGGTAACAATTTCCCATAAAACCATTCTTTTGTAACACTTATCCGGGTTCTAAATAGTAAAATTGGAAATGGATCTATTTAGCAAAGCCTTAGGAACAAAATTGTACATTTTCTGCGACCTATATTGACGGTGCAAATAATTCAGACTGGTTATTGATTCAACTTTTTTGGAACGATTCAATCATGATTCATTTTGTAATCTAAATGATTCAATCACCGTTCGGTTCACGGATACAATTTGGAGAATTGATTTCTTCTGATTCAAAGAATCAAAACAAATATTTGAATCGATTCACGTTTGATTCAACATTAAAAATATGAGGTGAATTTATTTCAAATCAATAAAAATGGAAACATGCATATATATATGATCATTAATAGAGACGCAAATTTCAGGACCACGGAGCCGGCGCTGGGCCCAAATTCAGGCCCGGCGTGCCTGAAGCTGTGTCTGAACTCAGGCTTGCCGGTCTCATGCCGGGCTCAGCACAAGTTATCAATTAAAAAAACTAATTAAATAGAAATAAATATTGGCAGAAGTCAGAACATACATGCTTAAAGATCATGATAAATTGAGAAAACAAAATATACAACAGTTAAACACCAGCATAACACATAACAATGTCACAGTTTACAAATTAAAAGTGATAACTAGTACGACCTAGCAAGGAGTGGACACACCAGTAAAACTTAATAAATCAAACTACAGGGTCAATTCATGATCAATTCAACAGCTCAGTAACTGCAGCAGTGCGAGAGTCGAGTGCAGTCAAACAGAAATAACTACCCCAAATCATATTCCACTGTCATCACTAGTAACTAGGTGGGGTGGCATACAATATTATAGTCATCCCATTGCCCAGGTCACCCCAAATTATTTTGTATAACAAATAAGTACCTATGGAACAAAACCACCCACATATATGATAATAATTATTGTTAATACTATTGTAAATACATATTAGAGAATATTTATTGATACATATTTACTATTTAGTTCTACATGAGAAAGGACATATTCAAGTCACATCATTTGTAGTTTTGGTAGTGAACAAATATTGTATTTTATGCAATTACAATTATAAAGGTGGAAAGACTGCAAAACACAAACAAAAAACATTTTGCAAAGAAATCTTAAGTGGCCAAGACCTATCCCAGAATGCAAACCTGTCTAGTTCCACTTCAACTTCTTATCACAATAGCTCCATAATTGATATATGACCTTGCATAATTACACGTGACACACTCCCCAACAACACGTTGTTGTTGTTGGGATAGGGCGCGTAGCTTCGTGGCCCTAACAACACATTCAAACCAAATTTCCAAACAATGTGTTTTGATGAGTCACATTTGCAACGAATTCGCCAGGACTGGACCGTAAAAGAATCACGTGTCAATTAAGCAGTAGATCGATATTCGCGAATGTGTCACTTTGACAGATATTCACAACTTCACACCTCAGAATCGCGACGCCTCAGAATTGTGTGTAGACAATTGTTCATGTTCGTATTCGAAAATAAGCTGTAGTATCAAAAAAATGATCTTAAAAAATCTTGGTGTCAGTTGAAGTTTAAATATTTTTTAAAGAAGTCCATCTGCCGAATCTGCAATATGTTGACATTTTAATTTTGGTGATTTTAAGTTATTTATGGTGATAAAGTTAGTCCTTTCGGTGACGGGATTAATTGTCTGCGCCGTTTTGAGCTCAACGCTTCACAATTGTCAAATACTTCAATCGCCATTACGCACAGCAGTGAAGTTGACGTCCGTCAAGCTAGCAGCAGATTCATATTCGCGAATCTGCTGCTGCCAGACATTCGCCGGGCTCGAATATACTGCTACTGGCAGCAGATTCGGCGAATGTCTGTCAGCTGGCAGCATATTCGTGAACAACTTCCGCGGCCTTTTTGGCGCATCTTAGACGCGAACAGCAGATTCAGATATTCGCCGGGCTCGAATATACTGCTACCAGCAGCAGATTCGGCGAATGTCTGTCAGCTGGCAGCATATTCGTGAACAACTTCCGCGGCATTTTTCGAGCATCATCTGAACGCCAGCAGCAGATTCGCAACGTGATGTGTTTGAGTTGAGTTGTTCGGTGAAAGATGGGTACCTTCTAGGTAAGTAGGAGGAGGTTAGAGATGCCACTCACTGACTGCTTCAAGTCAGTAATACGTTGATCAATACCTACTTACCTAGAAGGTATGTGGTTCAGCGGACCGCAGGTGCCTCCGGCGTGCAGCGCACGTGCGCTACAGCAGCAGTGTCTGTTTTCTCAATACGGGAGCCGGCGGCCGGGAGTCGGGAGCTGAGCGGGGCGGACGGCGGTATGTGCAGCGTGAGGCCCGAGCCACTCTACTGTTTTTGATATCAATACAGTCTTTAAACGTCGCAAGCACAAGCTATTTCGGCCTTAATGGAGACCGTTGCGAGCCCTGGAGCAGTGGAGGCTGTCGTGAGCCCTGGAGCAGTGGAGGCCGCCGCCAGCCCTGGAGCAATGGAGGCGATCGCCAGTCCTGGAGTGGTAATGGCCGCCGCACAGCGTCCCGCTTTTGACGCTCGGCTGATTGCCGAATACGACGGGTCGGCAGACGTCGTTGAGTGGTTTGAGCGGGCCAAGATGCTGTGTGCGCTCCGTGGTGTCGCCGCAGAGACGGTGCTTCCGCTGCGCCTTACTGGCGGCGCATTTGCAGTGTGGTCGCAGATGCCGGTCGCCAGTCGCAGCTCTCTGGAGGCCACGCGCGACGCGCTGTACGACGCGTTCGCCCTAGACCAGCACGCGGCGTACGAGGCCTTCACTAGCCGCCACCTCAGGGTGGGCGAGTCCGCCGATGTATTCTTGGCCGACCTTCGGCGTCTCGCAGTGCTATTTGGCGGTATCCCGGAGCGAGCACTCGTCTGCGCGTTCATCGCTGGGCTGCCGGAGTCGGTGCGACAGACCATCCGTGCTGGGTCCAGAGCCGAGAGACTGGACTTGGCCAGCGTCCTGTCACGCGCCCGCGCCGTGCTCAGTGACGAGCGTGTTACGGCAGTGGCCGCGGGGAGGCGAGCCCAGGCGCCACCGCGTGACGGGGCGCATCGCGGCCAGCCGCCACCGAGTCATCCGTCACGAGACCAGCCGACACGGGGATCACGGTGGCCACGACGCTGCTGGAACTGTGGAGAGCTGGGCCACATCTCCGTCTCCTGTCCCCAGCAGTCGGGAAACGGTGCAGGAGATGGCGTGCCAGCGCCGGCGTCGTCTCCGGTGCAGCACTGAGCGGCGCCCTGCCCGTGGTCGAACTGCGAGTGGACGGTCGGCAGTGTCGCGCGCTAGTGGACACCGGCTGCACGGACACGATTGTGTACGCGCCATGTTGTGAGCGCTGGCGCCAGCGGCAGATCGTGGTGACCACGATCAGTGGAGAACCGTTCCGGTGCAGCGGTGTCGGCAGCGTCAGTGTGGAGACGCCGGCCGGCCGGCGGGCCACACTTGATGTGCTGGTGGTGGATGAGCGGCCGATGGGGGTCGAGATGGTACTCGGCATTTCCGGCATCTCCACCCTGGGAGGCGTCAGCGTGCAGTCACCGACTGATGTACGCTTCTGTGGTGCTGCGGTGTGCCCGCCGCTCGAGGTGGATGCGGCTGACTTTAGAGCGCGGTTTGACGCGGCGGAACGAGCATGGACAGTGGCGTGGAAGTGGGCGGACGGTGGGGGGCCCGAGTGTCTCGGCAACAGGGTCGAGCAGTACGCCGTGCCGCCAGCCGCGCGTCAAGAGTTTGACGAGGAGCTGGACGAGTGGATCGCCAGCGGTTGGCTGGTGCCCTACGACGAGGCGCAGCACGGGCCGCCACGCGGACTGGTGCCGTTGATGGCGGTGCAGCAGAGAAACAAGGCCAAAGTGAGACCAGTGCTCGACTATCGTGAGCTCAACAGCCACGTCACTGCTCACACCGCGGACTCCGACGTGTGCGCAGACCAGTTGCGCAAGTGGCGGAAGCACGGATCGCGCGTCGCCGTCGTAGATCTGAAGAAGGCCTACCTTCAGCTACGTGTGGAGCAGCAGCTGTGGCCTTTTCAGACAGTGGTGGTGCGCGGTCAGCGTTACTGTCTGACCAGGCTGGGATTCGGGCTGAACGTGGCTCCGCTGGTTATGAAGGCGGTCGTCCGTGCTGTGTTGTCACAGGACCCAGCGATAGAGCGGGCGGTGCTGGCGTATGTGGACGACTTGCTTGTCAACGAGGATGTCGCCAGTGCCGAGAGTGTAGTGCAACACTTCGCCAAGTACGGTCTGGCGTGCAAGCCGCCGGAGCGAGCGGCCAGCGGAGCCCGGCTCCTGGGCCTGCGAGTCCAGGCAGATGACGGAGAGTTGCGGTGGGTGCGGGACAACGCTGTGGACGCGCCGCCAGCGCGTGTGACTCGCCGAACCGTGTTCGCGTGGTGTGGGCGACTGGTGGCCCATTTGCCCGTGTGCGGATGGCTCCGGCCCGCGGTGGCATGGATCAAGCGGCGCGTGAACGAGCTGACGCAGGGTTGGGATGACGTCACCGAGGAGGCGGCGCTGCGTGCGCAGATGGACAGCGTTGCGAGTCGCCTAGTCAGTGACGATCCAGCTCGAGGCGTATGGTGCGTGGAGGGCGATGGTGTAGTCGTCTGGACTGACGCGAGCTCGCTGGCCACGGGGGTTGTCCTGGAGACGTCAGGCGGTGACGTCATCGAGGATGCGTGCTGGCTCAGGCGCGATGAGGCCATGCATATCAACATGGCCGAGCTGGATGCGGCCATCCGAGGTGTAAGCCTGGCCGTCGCCTGGGGTGCGCGGACAATTGACCTCCGCACGGACTCGGTGACGGTGTCCCGCTGGATTGATGACGCGATCAGTGGTCGCGCGCGCCTCCGTACCAAGGCGCACGGCGAGCTGTTAATCCGGCGTCGCGTCGAGATCATCCGTCAGCTGGTCAGCGAGCTGCAGCTCAACTTGTCTGTGGCGCTCGTGCGATCGGCGGAGAACCGCTCCGACGCGCTGACGCGCGTGCCCAAGGAGTGGCTTCGCGATAAGCCGCCGGCTGTGAGCGCGGCCGCCGCCTGTGAGCTGCCAGCTGTGAGTGTAGCCGCCCTCGGTGTGCCGCCAACTGTGAGTGCGGCCGCCGTCTGTGAGCCACCAGCTGTGAGTGCAGCCGCCGCCTGTGAGCTGCCAGCTGTGAGTGCAGCCGCCATCGGTGTGCCGCCAACTGTGAGTGCGGCCGCCGTCTGTGAGCCGCCAGCTGTGAGTGCAGCCGCCGTCGGTGCGGAGAGCATTGCCGAAGTACACAAGCGAGCCGGTCACCCGGGTGTTCGAAGGACGCTGTACTTTGCTCGCCGGTGTATCGGTCATGTGACCCGAGCGCAAGTGCGCGCTGTGGTGGCGAATTGCGATGTGTGCCGAGCGATCGACCCGGCCCCAGTCAAGTGGCGGCACGGGTCACTAGCGGTGCCACAAACATGGTGGAGACTAGCCATTGACGTTACACACCACGAGGGTCAGTCGTACCTCAGCGTGATTGACTGTGGACCGTCGCGGTTCGCTGTGTGGCGGTCACTGCGTCGACAGGATAGCTCGAGCATCGTCCAGCGGCTTGAGGAAATATTTTATGAGCGGGGGGCCCCGGTGGAGCTCCTATGTGACAACGATCCGGTCTTCCGCGGCCGACCGTTCGCCGTCCTCACCGCTCGCTGGGGGGTGACGGTGAGGTTCCGGGCGGCGCATGCGCCGAGCGGAAACGGAGTGATCGAGCGGAGTCACCGAACGGTGAAAGTTATCGCCGCTCGGAAACGGTGTGCCATCGCCGAGGCAGTGCACTTATATAATGTGACGCCGCGCGATGGCGAAGGGGCCGGCAGCGCACCGTTCTGCGGAGTGCATCGCTATGAGCCACGTGACTGTGTGCGGCTGGCAGCCGCTCCATCTGGGACGGTGGAGTGCGCCGAGGCCGGGGCGATGGAGCTCACTGCGGCGGAGCTGGGCGTGCACGCAGTCGGTGACGCGGTGTGGGTGAGGCGCCGCGGGACGCGGTGTACGGAGCCGTCTGGGCGGGGTACCGTCACGGCCGTGGTCTCCCCGCAGGTCGTGGAAGTGGACGGCATGCCGCGCCACGTTAGGGACCTGCGACGCAGGAACAGTGAGCAGCCACCTCAGAGTCCTGCACCTGACGATGACAGTGATGACCCGCTGTACGTGATGGAGTCTGTTCCTGTGCCCCATCCGACTGCTGATCAGTCGGACTTGTGTGATGCGCCACAGTGCGACAGCACGGTGTCAGATTCCCCCGCCGTGGCTCCTCGTCGGAGTCAGCGCCGCCGCCGGCCTCCGCGGCGAGATTGTTGTGTAGGGCGCGAGTGATCCTCATGATCAGGGGGAGGTGTGGTTCAGCGGACCGCAGGTGCCTCCGGCGTGCAGCGCACGTGCGCTACAGCAGCAGTGTCTGTTTTCTCAATACGGGAGCCGGCGGCCGGGAGTCGGGAGCTGAGCGGGGCGGACGGCGGTATGTGCAGCGTGAGGCCCGAGCCACTCTACTGTTTTTGATATCAATACAGTCTTTAAACGTCGCAAGTACAAGGTACTCATCTCTCACCGAACAACTCAACTCAAACACATCACGTTGCGAATCTGCTGCTGGCGTTCAGATGATGCGCGAAAAATGCCGCGGAAGTTGTTCACGAATATGCTGCCAGCTGCCAGACATTCGCCGAATCTGCTGCTGGTAGCAGTATATTCGAGCCCGGCGAATATCTGAATCTGCTGCTCGCGTCTAAGATGCGCCAAAAAGGCCGCGGAAGTTGTTCACGAATATGCTGCCAGCTGACAGACATTCGCCGAATCTGCTGCCAGTAGCAGTATATTCGAGCCCGACGAATGTCTGTCTGGCAGCAGCAGATTCGCGAATATGAATCTGCTTCTAGCTTGACGGACGTCTGAAGTTGTACCAAGGCAGTTGTACGGCCTTGGCCTTGGCAGTGAAGTAGCTCAAGCTTTGTTTATCTGTGCCCACTGCCCAAGGCTGTATAAATATGTGACAAGGCCGTATAAGAGTGGCTCTGTGTGTGACTGGCTTGGATGTTAGTTATAGATATATTGGCTTCGATAGTGAGAAAACCGAGGATACTCTGTAATTTAAAACAAGTTGATTATTTTACTTTTATCATTCAAGATATGATTGTCCCTCCCAATGTTTTTAGTACGTTTGTCATACTGTCATGTCCAGGAAAACTTGCCTTTTCCCCATTATCCTGTGAAGTATATTTATTATGTACTAGTCCATGTCAACATTGATCAAATAAGTAAATAGGTTGTAGTACCTCAACATTGTTTGTAGAAGCTATCATAATTACAACCCAAACATTGCATTGTGTGATGTTGAGTGATGAATGCATACTTATTACATACTTTTAAGCTGCTCGTTTGGACTTGCATGATCTATATATCTATCATGCGTCTTATTTTTGTTTTGTTTTATTTTTGCAAACCACCAAAGATGAAAGAAGTCTACTCACCTTGACCTGTTCGACTTTCCTGTTAGTCTGTTGTTGATTATTTATCTCAAGTTCTGACTTGTGTGGGATTTCTTTACTCCATGGTCCATATATATATTCATTATCCATTGGTGTTTCAATGTGGTGTGTGTTAAAATGGTGCAAAATGCACATTGCAAACTATAAATATTCCTGCTAAAAGATTTTAAGTGTAGAATGAAGTATACATGCAGATTCCTAGCTACCGTGTGCCGGGCCTGGCGGGTGCTGCCACATGTGGTCGGCCTTGATGCCGGTCCCAACTCATGTATGAGCGGTGGCGGTGCGGGGCCGGTTCCTGTTTTTTGGGAATTTTTTGCATCTCTAATCATTAAAACATTGTTACAGCAATAGTATTTCAGTATAAATGAATGTAGCCACTGGGACTGCATGTATTTTCACAATTTACCAGTGTACTTGAATCGTTAAATCTATTGATTCAATCAGCCTTGATTTGATGCGGGTTTTGATTCAATCACGATTCATGAATCAAAAGATCTGGTAGTGAATCAATTATGTTTTGATTCAATTAATTTTGATTGAACGATTCCAATCGATTCAATCAGTGTCGAATCAATAACCAGTCTGCAGTGAATCAATGGTTTCGTGCTCACGTTGTTGTTGACCTCACCTTGTACACAAAAAAAAATCACCCTCTCGTAAAAAAAAAGTTTTTTTAAACGCCTACATCGATTAGAAAAACAATAGCTATTGTACCTGAACATCTTGTCTACAGGTCTTATTGGTTTCCCTGCCCATTTAACGCGTTTTGTAAAAACGGTGTTTTTTTACAAGGCAATCGCACGCAGACGCAAAGTGATCAGGATACCTGCACGGGATGAACACAAAAAAACACACACACACACACACAAATTGTGTTCCTAAGGCTAGAGATGCCATGCTATTGTTGATGCCAGATTCGAATTCCTCATGCAAAACTGATCCGGATATCCAAATTTGATACTAATATGAGCATGAGGTTACACTTCATTAGATTTTGATATTCTCTGATGAGAGTAGATTGGTGATACCATATCTGGAATAATGTTTGTGCTGAACTTGAAAAGTAAGCTTCACTATGGGACATTGATCACAAAGTTATAGGCTAAAACTGAGCATTGTAATGCAGCACCAACTTAAGCTAGTAAGCTGCTTAGCATTTTGCTCTCAGCCAGTACTCACCACTGCATCCTGCTAAAAGCAGAGAGCACAGGACACCAACAATAAGCTTCATGGTAGACCTTTTCTATGGTATGCTGTAAAGAAATCTTGGTTCAACCACTAAGCATCTACCAGTAGACACACAGGACCTGTAAAGAAAAGACTTCTTAGGCATAATACTGATTTGATTCCTCTAAATAAAATAACACAAGAAGAAAGATTTTAAGAAGACAAATTCCAAATTGGTAGATGTACAATGGCCATGTGCAATGGCCTCACTATTATTTCAACGTTTATAAGGACATAGGAGGGACAAATCCAATTACATGTGAGCTTTAACATGGGACAATGCTAGGGATGGCTGAAAAATACAAGAGACAATATCACTAGTGTCCCCAGTGGTGGCAATGTCGATGACAATACTATTGCATGTGCGAGAGGAAGTCAAAAACTTGGGCCACATTCTTTAGAACATTCTGAGGGGAATGACGTCACAGGCTGTTCTTTAGAAATTCCCTGCCGGGACCAGCCAGAATATTCTGGTCATTCCGGCAAGAACGAGGGGAATGAAAAAGCAGCCAGTCAGTATAGCTGTGGCGACACCATAGGGAAAATGTGCTGGTGATGCATTGGAGACAAATATGCCACAGAATATCTGAAAGAACACTCTGAAGTGTCAGAATTCCGAATCGGAATGTGATGTCACTTCTGATTTGGAATGTTCTAAAGAATGCAGCCTTGATGTTTGTTTACACACACAAAAATACAAAATTTTCAGGATCTCAATTACCAAAACCAATTTGAATTTGTAATCCATTCCTTCATGCATTGCTTATCTTAAACCAACAAATAGTAACACTGGAGCTCACATCCAAACTTGAGCCGAATAACCATACAGAAATGGTGGTATCTGTGGGGCTGGCATCACTGTCACAAGAAAATTGAGGTTCAAGGTTACTATCACCGTTGTTGGTCTGGGGTCCTATGGAAGCCTGTATGACGTTACCAGATTTGTCTTTATGGCAGTCTATGAGATGGTCTGGGGGATCTGGGGGGGATGACAGCCCCCCTTTAGGTTCTGCAGTGCAGTGAGCAGAGCGTTCTAAATGTTGGTCCCTGCGACTGTAATTGCTGTAAAGGTTAGGTGAAGTGTTTGTTATTAGTAATATTAGTAATAACATAATCAAACCTGACTTAACCTTTACAGCAATTATGGTTGCAGGGACTCATGTTTAGAATGCTTCGCTTGCATTCGCTCGCTGCACTGCAGAACCTACCGGGGGCTGTCATCAACATGACCAAATCTCACTCAAATCTCAGGGTGTTATGACATCACAAACAAATGGTACCAGTTAAATATTTAATGCTAAATATTTATTTATTTATAAATATAAATAAATATTGAGTGGTACCATTTGCTTGTGACGTTATAACACCCTGGCTCACTAGCGGTCCCTGGCGGCCAACTGCTGCAACAACTCCAGCTGATAGTGATAGCCAGAATGTAGATGATACTGACACATTGTTTACATTCAGATAGCATGAAAAGTCTGAGGATAGGATCAAGGATGTGTCTGGGGTTACAGCAGTTGACCCCACTTTTTATTTATAAATTTAGTCTGAGGAAGATTTGCATCAAAAATATGACCAGTGTAAGCTGCTATAAACACATTTAAAAGACAAACAATCACAATGAAATGTTTTTTATAAATAATGATAAACAACGTACTGAAAAGAAAACACATCTGCAGTGTTTCAAAACGGGGAGAACCACTTGCAGTAAATCTAAATATGTAGGTACCCGTCAAACGACCGATACAAAAACAAAGCAAATGTTGACCTGATGATGTTTTCAGAAAGGAGACACAACAATATCTCGAAACAATATCGAAACTTAGAAAACTATTTTAATAGAAAAAATCGCAGTAAAATCACCTTATCGATCCACGGGGAGAAATACACCCACCGACCCCGTCCAAGAACACCACAAACATTCGGACACGGCCGAAAACTTTCATGAGCCGTAAATGAAACATATGCGCAGGTATTGAATAAGTTGTGAGCTTAGGAAATTATTTATTTTAAAAGTATTTTATGCACGATAAAGAGGAAACCAATAGATTTTAGTTAAATAATCACTTTTGATAAATTAAAAACCTGAATAAGAACGCTTACGCAAGAAAAAACAATGAAAATATGATGGTACTTGGTATACATGAGTGTTTTCCATCTCTAAAAATAATTGCTGCCATATATAGCGAAAATAGCAAGAAATGGAATGTTTTGTATTCAGAAATTAGAGCATCTCGCAATACAAATAGAAGAACGTTTGTGGTGCGTCACTTTTTATTTATAAATTTAGTCCGAATGTTTTTGAATGGATGGATTTCCGAGGTCAGGCCCCGCGCTAAGCATAGCTTGTTGCGCAGGCCCTGATCCCACCACCCGATCAAGCAATTCCTGGCGTCCGGCAGAATTTAGAAGCGAAAGTTCAACACGTCCGAAAGTTGTACGTGCCCGACATATCTGGACACGGTCCGCCCCGCCCTCTGACGTCACCTGACCTTGAGTGCTACCGCTGCCACCGGCTGCAGGCCATCCCAGTCAGGGGCAAATAGCGAGCGCCGAAGCGACTCGAACCCGGGCTGCCACTACCGGGTGAGGTCAGAAGTCCAGCGCTCTCCCAACTGAGCTTCAGGGGCGGACCTAAATAACACTCTGACGTCACTGGTTGGAAGAGGTTCCAACAGCTGACTGTGCTAATGTTAAAGGCCATAGGGAAGATTTTCTTATCTAGATTGTGGGAGAATGGCGTTCGATTATGTGATGAAAACTTGTTTATTGGGTAATTTGGACTTTTCTTCATTTTGATCACGCAAAACATGCATTCAGTAAAAAAGCAACGTCACAATTGACGTTTAAATATTAAATAATGAATGTTAAATATTGAATATTAAAGTTCACCTTTAAAGGAAATAGTTAACCTTCAACATTAGTTTTAAAGGAAATAGTTCACCTTCAACATGGGGTTTTTAACCGAAATAGCAGTTTTGTAGCTCGTGTTGAGAAATCCCTATCCGCAACTGCTTTTGTATGAAAAGACTCTCCAGCCAAAGATATTTGACTTTTTGGCGAAGAAATGCGGCGCATATATGATATACCGTACCATCTGAAAGTGCCAGCACTGCACGGAGCATGCGCAGACCAATAACGCACACCATAAACTTAATAATTTACGACCTTCTGTCCTGAATTGGCGCGATTTAGGACCATTTTTGAAAAGAAAAAAAGAAACTGTATTAAAAAATATAATAAAATCATGTTCTGATAAATTTTCCGAAGGTGAACGATTTCCTTTAAACTGAGATAGCAGTTTTGTAGCCCGTGTTGGGAAACCCCTAGCTACAGGTTTTATTGACTGAAAAGACTCTCCAGCCGAATATATTTGAGTTTTTGGCGAAGGAATACGGTGCTGGCGAAAGAATGTTGCACTGGTTCTAGCCCGGGCAGAGGCTATACCATCAGCCAATCAGCTTGCAGCTGGTGCTAGTAAGCGAATCGCCGGCCGCCGGTTGGCACATCTCTAATGCGAGTCTATCTTTACGCGACTACTTTCGAATCTGATTGGCTGAACCATTTTTTACATTCACGTGACGTCAGGACTCTGACTCAGAGAGTATGCATATAGTTTTGATAAACAATACAAATTTACGGCCTTCTGTCCTGAATCGGCGCGATATAAGGCCATTTTTGACAATATAAAAAGAAATTATATTAAACAATGTAATCAAATCGTGGGGGTAAACCGTAAAAATTTGCCAAGGTGAACTATTTCCTTTAAAGGAAATAGTTCACCTTCAACATAAGTTTTAAACTGAGATAGCAGTTTTGCAGCCCGTGTTGGGAAACCCCTATCTGTAAGTTTTCTTGACTGAAAAGACTCCAGCCGAATAATAGTTTTGATAAACAATAAAAATGTGCAGCCTTCTGTCCTGAATCGGCGCGATATAAGGCCATTTTTGACAATATAAAAATAAATTGTATTAAAAAATATAATCAAATCGTGTTGGGTAAAATTTTCCCAAGGTGAACTATTTCCTTTAAAGGGAATAGGTTTACCTTAAAGGAAATAGTTCACCTTCAACATGGGATTTTGAACTGAAATAGCAGTTTTGTAGCCCGTGTTGAGAAATCCTTATCTGCAACTTTTCTTGGCTGAAAAGACTCTCCAGCCGAAGATATTTGACTTTTTGGCGAAGGAATGCGACGCATATACGATATACCATACCGTCTGAGAGTGCCAGCACTGGTCTGAGCATGCGCAGACCAATGACGCACACCAAAACATTAATAATTTACAACCTTCTGTCCTGAATTGGCGCGATGTAGGACCATTTTTGAAAAGAAAAAAAGAAACTGTATTAAAAAATATAATAAAATCGTGTTCTGAAAAAAAATCCCGCAGGTGAACTATTTCCTTTAAAAGTTGTCTTGAAATTCAACCATACGGTGCATCTTGAGCTCAGATGCTCAAAACTACAAATATAACTTTCGTTTGGACAACTGATGGATATATGTGGAGAAAGAAGTAAGATTCTTTTTGCATTTCACGAGAAATCGTACGACAGCAGCTGGTGTTCTGGCTCCGCCTGACGCCAAGTATAGTCTCTGACAAAGGGCCACCGCGCCGCCCGGGCGGCTGAGCGGATATTAACGAGGCGTCCTGATCCGAGACTACGTGCCAGATAGGGTGCATATCATATTGCCCAATTACATATTGCCCAACCAATCACAGTGCCCAAATTACGAATTGCCCACATACTCAGATGTGCTAACGGCTATTTGCCCAACGGCTTTTTGCCCAACGACACGTTGCCCAACGGCCTACTGCCCAACGGCTTTTTGCCCAACGGCCTACTGCCCAACGGCTTTCTGCCCAACGGCTTTTTGCCCAACGGCCTACTGCCCAACGACGTTCTGCCCAACGACGTTTTGCCCAAGGTACACATTGCCCACAACCATATGTGCTAACGGCTTACTGCCCAACGGCTGTTTGCCCAACGCACACACTGCCCAACCACGTTCTGTCCAACGGCTTTTTGCCCACCCACGGACTGCCCAAAATCAGTAGACCAAAATCCACCGTGTTATACCGCCTTCTACGCGCCAGCCCACCTGGTGCTGCCATCTGGGAAATCAAGCTTTATTGTAGATGGCAGCACCTTTTCTTTGCAGGCACTGATAATGGCCTGAACAGGCATCAGATATCGCGGAACGGCGGCGCCGTCCGGCCGGCTGGAAGTGCCTGTATCCCGAATTGGATCTGGGATCCCAGTGGATCCCTCGGCATAAAATGCTTGAAGATCGCATCCTCCTGGATGCCCTCGGCGTAAAATGTTTCAGGATTTGGGATCTTTGTGGATCTCTCATCTCAAAATATATCAGGATTTGGGATATTTGTAGATCCCACGGCAGTGGCATCGCCACGGGGGGGGGGGGCGGGTAACTTCCCCCTCCTCCGATTGGGTACCCCCTGAGTTCGATACAGATCCGATGAGATTTTGATGTCGGACAAAATAGGGGTAGGTTGACCGTGCTCCCAGAAGTTCGCCTCGACACTAAATTTCTGATTTTTACCCCTGGGATTCCAACGAATCTGTGGTGCCCCGGCGCGGTGATGCCCCTTCATGGCCCAAGGGGGAGGGGGGTCATGACCCCCGTGGCCCCCACCCCTGGATCCGCCACTGGTGTGTTCAAATGCCGCTAAAACTTGCATTGTAACCATTAATTTGTTAATCCCATCAGCACAAATACATTAGGTACAGCTAGGTAATTCAAACGTCAGGTCATATCCTTCGGGGCTATTTTTATCTATGATACAAATAGCATATCATTGCAAGCCTCAGCTGATGCACGCATCGGCGCGACGTCAAACCACGGCCACGTGGAAACAGAGGGGCCGTGACGGCAGATGCCAACAGAAGTGGCACTGATGCCAGCGAACAGTGTACTGTTGTCCTCGACCGTCCCAGCGTCCCAAGCCAGCGAACAGTGTACTGTTGTCCTCGACCGTCCCAGCGTCCCAACTAATTGGTATACCAGTCAAGGACGCACCGGGCATGTGGAACAGGCGCCGCCCCGCAAACGCTAAAACCAACACCGACAGACCAGGTGGCGGCACCTCGCGCAGTGAGGAGGGGATGGTGTCTCTGACCGCTGCGTGGGGGATCGGCGCAGGCGCGGCGGCGGATGTGCGGCCCGCACGAACTGATGGACCGGACGGGTGGGCGGGGTGTCGCGGGTCTCCTGGTGGCGATCATGACCAGGGATGTAGGAACCGTGGGGGCGATGGGGCAACTCGCCCCCGCAACTTTGGAGCTGGGGGGGGGGGGGGGGCGACGCCCCCACAACTTTTTACACGTCCACTCGACACTGTATAAGAGCAAGGGGATTGTCACCGGAGTTTCAACGGCGGCGCGCAGCTCTGCGAAATTTGGCACAGCTGTTGGGGCATCAATTACCAACACGGTGTGATTTTTTTTCCTCGGGTCATCCCAGGTCAGGTCACCAGGTCAAGTCAAGTGACTCCACATCCACAAAAATTGCGGTCGTGCCACAGACAAAGTGATTGTGACCAAACGGTTTGAAACTCACATGATATCATCAGCCATCAGGTAATAAGTACCTACAATTCGTCTATCTCTATTTTTATTTTATATCGGTGAGGCGGGGTGACCTAAGGTCAGGTCTATTTCGTGACCTCCCCATTATAAGTCAATGGGGACAAATTAGAAACACGTATAAATCCATAGGAAATGGCTAAATTTGACCAATTTTCACCAGATCCACCCTCTGGCGGGTCCAGAACGGTGGTTGGGGCAGGGAGGGGGGGGGGGGGCACAGGTGGTTTGGAGGCCAAATCCCAAAAAGTTTCACACAATTCTGAAACTCATCGGATTTCGTTTGCTTATAAGTGCTGTGTGCTGATAGCTGATTTTAAACAAACTTGCCTTAGTAAAAGTTGCTTAGATTTTCTTATATATCAGAAAATGTGTCAATTTACTCTTACTTACCTTTCGATAGTCTTACTCTGATGACCTGATCTTAGGTCAATTTCGATGAATTTTAGTTACAGCAAATTCAATTATCTTTCGAACGCTTTTTTCCGCGCGTCGCTAGCTCTTTTATTATCGAGATATACATCTCGATAATAAAAGAGCTAGCTACGCGCGGAAAAAAGTGTTAGCCGAAATTCAGCCGAAATGTAATATAATATATAATACAAAATAGCCGAAATTTGACCTCTGGTGACCTCAGTATTGACTTGACCTAAAAATGTCGTAAGTACTTTCGATAGAGATTGTCTCGAGCTATCTAACACCGTCTTCCGCTTGTGGCTACATTGCTTGTTTTTTTTAGATCCTAGGTGAGGGGGCGAAAAAATATCCCCCCCCCCCCCCCCCTCCCCGGCATCTAACACCGTCTTCCGCTTGTGGCTACATTGCGTGTTTTTTTAGATCTTAGGTGAGGGGGCGGAAAAATCCCCCCCCCCCCCCCTCCCCGGCAGTTCGTGGTTGGCGAGAACCCCCGGCAGTGTGTGTGTGTGTGTGTTAACGGACCTTAATTCGGCAACAGTTAACTAACAAGCAAAATCACTAACTAACTAACTAACTTATATATAACTTAAGCAGATCAACTTTTTTCTTCTGAAAAATACGTGTGTTCTAATGCATTGGTTTGTCAGCATTTGCTTGAGTACGACCGTATATATTTCTATGTATTTATCGTTATATATAACGATATATTCATAGAAATGTACCCGAAACATTGACCATAACACCGTAAAACGCGGCATAGCATAACTCGGTTGAAGTATGGTATGGTACTCGTACCACATGTATGCTAAATGCATTATTTTGCCATGGTCAACTTGGTGCGAGTCCGGCACATCACCTAACCAGCTACCTCAGGTTCGGGAGTCAGTCAAGCCCGCCGGTTCTGGATTCAGGTACGATGAAAACTCCAGTTCCGCTTCTCCGACTTTTTGTAACCATAGTACCAGTGTGGCTCCTTCATGTTTAGCAGCTTTTCTCTAGTTTTTTCTTTCTTGTTAGACGACCCATTTCTTTATATGATATTGATACTCATTTCCTTAAATATATGTCATACTATTAGCAATAAGCAGCATTGGGTATAGAAAAAGCGGTACACGTTGCTTCTCTTCAGTCTTAATTTTTGCCGTAGTATTGCCAAAAAGTTCGCCCCCCCCCCCCCCCCCAACTTCAAAGTAGTTCCCACGCCCCTGGTCATGACTGTTGTTTATTTTTCGTGTTTGTTGAAGAGGCACCTAGAAGTAAGCGTTTCGCTTTTGTGCCAATTCAACCATAACATCATGTCATACATCATGACCATTATCGAAATAAACAAACAAACAAACCCGATTTTGCGGAGTCCGCGTCAAATGAATAATGTTATTGCAGATGTAAGACTATGCCAATGTGTACCCAAGGGTGTAGGCAGGGGGCAAGGGGGCCATGCCCCCCCCCCCTCCCTGGAGGCCAGGGGGCCCCTCTGGCGACCGAGCGAGAGCCCCCTGGGGCCGAAGACCCCAGTGTTTTTGATGGTGTCAGGCTCCCGCAAAACGCCTTACGTCGCATAAAAGAAGGCCCACGAACCGTTAAAATCATCGTAACACGAATCAATAACAACACTTGGCATGTATATGTAAATACGTAAAAGGGCCCCAACCAGTGTGGATAGGGCCCTTTACCAGCTTTTAAAGGGCCCTACGATCTACAGAGGGCCTCCGTCGGCATTTAGAGGGCCCTTCCGGTTGTAGAGGGCCCTCTGCCGACCTTTATAGGGCCCTGCCGATATGTCGAGGATCCCTGCCGATCTGTAGAGGGCCCTCTGCCCGCCTTTAGATGGCCCTGCCAGCATGTATAGGGCCTGCCGATCTGCAGAGGGCCCCTGTCGGCATTTAGATGGCCCCTTCCGATTGTAGAAGGCCGGCCTTTATAGGGCCCTGCTAATCTGTAGAGGGTCCCTGCCGATCTGGAGAGGGCCCTTCGCTGGTCTTTAGAGGGCCCTGCCGAAATCGCGCTGCCAATCTTTTTGTTTGGATCAGTATTAGTCGAAGGACAATTTGGCAATCACGGATTTTCGATTTTGTTGTCACGTGACCTCGTGACCTACTTTTTGCGCCGTGACCTTGACCTGTTGGAAACTGAAATTAACATTTTCGTCTGATGACGATTTGAGCTTCATTGATGTACTTTCGTATAAAAATACAAAAGTGGGGTTTGACCTGTACAACCTACTTTTGGAGACTTCCACAACTATTTTTTTTTCAAATTTGCCGTCCGACCATTTTTAATTTTCTTGAAAAGTTGTGCACTGGGGGGGGGGGGGGGGGTTCAAGGACGGTGAATTAATTGGTAGTGACAACAACACAAAAAAAAAACAGATAAGGCCTTCCGAAAATTTCCCAAGTTCACTGTGCAGGCCTAATTTTGACAAACTCCCAGACTAAGGAAGCGATTTCGATTTTGTTTCTATTGTTTGGAGCGGGTAGTCAAAGAACAATTTGGCAATCTCGGATTTTCTATTTTAATTTTGTCACGTGACCTCGTGGCCTACATTTTGCGCCGTGAGTGACCTTGACCTGTTGGAAACTGAAATTATGTTTGTTTTTGTCTGATGACGATTTGCGTTCCATTGAAATGTCCTTTCGTATAAAAATATAAAAAGTAGGGTTCGACCTGTAAAAACTACTTTTGAGACTTGCAATGCACACAATACGCTGTTTGGGTACGTTACGTTGTATTCGCCTGGCAGGTCATATGGCGACCTGATGTCGGTGTAACAGGCACCTACCGAGACTAGGTTTCGTCGTCAGGAGTCACTTTCATGGACTTTGTTTCGAAAGCGTATGTCAAGTAGATGCGAAGTTATCGACAGACAGGTGCCCAAACAGCGTATTATGTCAGCATTGCAAGACTCAAAAATGATTTTTACAGTTTGCACCCCACTTCTTCTTTTTTATACGAAAGAATATCAATGAAGCTCAAATCTTCATCAGACGGAAATGTTAATTTCAGTTTCCAACCTAGGTCAAGATCACGGCGCAAAACGTAGGTCACGAAATCACGTGACAAAAAACAAACAAACAAAATCGAAACTCCGTGAGTGCCAAATTTCTCTTCGACTAATCCTGATCCCAACAAAAAAAAAAGTTATCGAAATCGTTTTTAATCTCGTAATCGTCCAAATTAGGTCTGCGTAGTGAACTTGGAAAATATGAAAAGCCGTATCTTGGAAAATGTCTTTTTGGGGATTTTTTTTTGGTCACCACCAATAAATACCCCGCCCTTGAAATACCCCGCCCAGTGCACAACTTTTCAAGAAAATGCAAAATGGTCGGACGGCAATTGTTTTTTGTTGTCTTACTGAGTTTTTTGTTGTTGTTGTTGTCTCCCCATGTAAAAAAACGTATTTTCGAAGAACGATTTATCCGCCACTGTACCAGGACAAAAATCACAACCTGCCGGATGTTTTTTTTTGTGTGTGGGGGAGGGGGGCAAAAGCATACGTTTGCCTACCGATATTTCGTTGGGGGGGGGGGGGGCAATTGCCCATTTTGCCCAAGCGTAGATCCGCCACTGTTTGTCCCAGGTACGCGCCATTTACTTTTTACATCTTCATTCATGATTCAGCTGAACGTTCCTAAAACTATGCATACTAGGGTATAACCACGGTAAAACTATTGAATGTGTTACTTATAATTGGGACACAGTCAATGCGCATGTGTGCATAGGCGTAAGTAACCACCTTCCGAAAGTAGGTGGGGACGGAGGCACTTTTAAGTCGATTCTTTCCATGCAACGCCCATAGGCGTAATGTAAAATCCGAAAATGTTACTGAGGACTGATCCCCAGTGGTGGTTACGCGCCTGCATGTGTGCTCCCGTACCATTTCATATTTTTCCAAACTGTTTTAGCTTTACCAGAGCGCACCCGGTCGGTCATCCCCAAAAAGGCGTTTTATTGGTATAATATTGTGGCCTAAATCTGGAGATATAATTTCCAGCCATGTTTTTGTTTTGTCTGGGGGGCGCCCTGGTTTTCTTTGCCCCCCCCCCCCCCCATCCGAAAATATCTTCCGCCGCCACTGTGCCCAAGTTACACTGCCCTGGTTGCCCCCCCCCCCCTGGATCTGCTAGTGGTCACCCGGGTCATTACTCTCTCGATCGCTCCGCCCTCTGCTCTTGTCGCGCACCGCCGTGCACTCACCCCGGGGCCCGGTTGCGGCACAAACTCCACACGCCGACACTGAATAACCAGATCCACACAAGTACCTCTATAACGCACAATTCACAAAGTAAAGTGACTTAATGTACTCTGAAATGCTGTTTGCCTTCACGGTCGTAGCCGTTTTGCTTATTAATTGCCAAACTGTATTTTGTCAGTACATTCAAAGACAAAATAGAGAAATAGCTAAATTTATTTCATATGATTCACGAAAGTCCTCCCTCTTATCTGTACAGTGTTCACCTACCATTGCTGTTTTGCTAAAAATCAGAGTTAAAGGAAATAGTTCACCTTCAATATGGGGTTTTGAACTGAGATAGCAGTTTTGTAGCCCGTGTTGGGAAACCCCTATCTGCAAGTTTTCTTGACTGAAAAGACTCCAGCCGAATATATTTTATTTTTTGGCGAAGGAATGCGGTGCTGAGTGCTGACGAAAGAATGCGGTGCCGACGATGGCCTGGGGAAAGCCTATACAACCAGCCAATCAGCTTGCAGCAGGTGCTAGCAAGCGAACCGCCGGCCGCCGGTTGGTCTATCCTTACGCGACTATTTTCGAATCTGATTGGCTGATACATTTTTTTGTATTCGCGTGACGTCAGAACTCTGACTCAGAGAGTATGTATATATTTTTGATAACATTAATCATTTACGACCTTCTGTCGTGAATCGGCGCGATGTATGACCATTTTTGACAATATAAAAATAAATTGTATTTCAAAATATAATCAAATCGTGTTTGGAAAAAATGTTCCAAGGTGAACTATTTCTTCAAAAGCTGCGATCAATCGCATTGGTCATTGTGTATCAGTCAGATGCAGTTTGAATACAAAATCAATATAGCTGCCATGTCATGTATTTGGTTATACAACAAACAACATGATCCGTAGTGGCACATAATCCGAAATACGTAATAGCACATGTCACAAATGACAAAGTGCAGATGTCGAAGTCATCCAACACTGCGACATGCATGCTTGACACACTCAGGATCTTCTACTCTGAGCTTGTGCGTATCCCTTCTATTTGTACCTTCGTTGACGATATAGCTTGAACATGTAAACAATTATTTGACACTCATCAGTCGCGTTACTCAGTTACTGGTTTATTTTCCGACGTTAATAAAGCGGATGTTTGAATCTGATGCGCGTTCTGAAGACGTTCATATTTCCTTTCCGTGTAGAATATGTGACCATAATGTATCAATCGCCTGGCTTGCAAGATCACAAGCGACCGCCTGGAACCGTATACTGCTTAGAAACGGTTATATAGAAATGCTAAAAGATATAATTCATATGAAGACAATATTATAAAAATTGCGAACAACAACCTTTTCTTTGGACTTGTCTAGACTTGCCAGAATATAGGGCCTTGGACTTGCCGACTTGCCGTAATTTTTGATCGATTGACACCCAAAATTTAGCTTGAGATTACTCGCGTGCTGTTATTGTTAAAGCGCTTCGGCCGCGAACTGGGAATGGAACGAGGTATAGCACCACTCATAAGCACAGCGGAGTGGGTGGTTCGCTTCGCCCCGGTGGGTCAATATACCGCACCCCCAAGGGCGGATCCAGCCGGCCGTTTTTTTTGGGGGGGGGGGGGGGGCAAACCGTTTTTTTAGCGGACCTTACCTACCCCCAATTTCGAATTTCTTCCCGGATTTGGGCCACTTTATTTTGCAACCACACGATTTCGATTTTTCCCCCATTTTTTTTTTAGGTTTTCGACCTTTTGGGATATCGAAAAAGGAAAGATGTCAGCTTGCAGTTTGTATTGTTCCGACATTGCCTTACACTGATAAAAACTATGTCAATTGTCAGCTGTACCCAGGGGCGTCGCCGATAATTTTTGAGTGGGGGGTCGGCTGAAATGACGACAAAAAAATGTACCCCAATTTGTTATGCGTGTATTTAAGCCTTTGCAACATTTCTAATGTGGATTTGCATGTTATAGTAGGTACTTGTTATTTAGCGCCGCGAAGCGGCGCGATTTTTTTTTTTGCTCGGGTTTGCCTGATAAAACCCAGAAACATAGGCATTTTTAGCTTCTTAGCCTTGTAGAGGATAATAAGCTAAAAATGTTATTCATTCAATTCAGCGTTACGACGAAACGAAGACGATGACGATGGCTTCGTTATGACGATGGCCACTGATGTGACGCCGCGAAGCGGCGTGAACATTTTAATTTTAGGTCGTGGAAAACGCATTTTTAATATTGGAACCAGATCGTGAGTGGAGCCAAGCCTCAGGTAACCCCTTTTCCTGGTTGCACATCTCGGTATGATGCAAAATGTTGAAATGAAGGTAGTTTTTCATATACATTAGCCTCGGATAGTAAATCACGATGGCCGGTGGCAGTCTGCGCTCAATAGTACATATGATAATAATAACTGTAGTCTGTATACATACCTATGTACCGAACTGTAACAAACAACTGGTAACAGTGCAAATGGTTTCAAAGTAGCAAGAGGCAGACCGACATTTCCGCGCATAAATGGTCCCTGTGGATCTGGAGGAGCCTGGGGGAGATGGCTTGGGGAGATAGTCCTGGCCTGGTCCCCACTATTAGCTCTTCGGGCCAACAAGTTGGGCACCGCTGGAACAGCTTCCGGTTGCCGAAGTCCGCGTCTTTGCGTTCGCGTCGCCTTTTTCGGAACTCGGCAGACAAGCTAAACATGTAGCCCGCTTTAAAGATAATATTTTATGAAGAGAGTTGGCCCTGGGGCCAGCAATTACCGCCAAGGAGAGCCTCTGCAAGACACTTAATGGAATTAATTTTCCAAATTTGTATATGCAATTGCGAAACTTGTGTCATGCCGCGAAGCGGCGCGAAATTTTTCAGTTTTTGACTGAGGCTAGCTTGATTTTGACTGCTGCAATTTTGGGATGCCCAGTACCGTTCTAAAAACGCAAATATAGCATGCATTAAATTTCACGTCTTGGGGGGGGGCAAAACATAGTTTGGCCCCCCTTAAACAGGCTTGGGGGCCATGGCCCCGTTCGCCCCCCCCCCCTGGATCCGCCCTTGGTCGTGGGTCTAGTTATTCCTTCGTCGACGACGAAATCATTATTTATGAACGTGTTCATTTTTTTTTCTTAAAATTTCACAGAACACGGAATTTTATTGTTTTTTTATATGCGTTGAGGCTCATATTACAGTTATTTATATATTTTTTTTTTTTTGGGGGGGGGGCAAAAGACATGTTGGCCCCCCTTCCAGGCTTTTTTGGGGGGGGCATGGCCGGATTGCCCCCCCCCCCCCTGGATCCGCCAGTGCGCACCCCAAAAGTTGAATCAATAACCGGCTGGAACAGGTCCTAAATAAAAATCCGCTGGGGGCGTGCTCCCAACGGCGAACGGCACACAGGGCAGCACCGGTTTGGCCCGACATAACACTGCCACAGGCAGCGGAGGCATGTGTTGGCATGGCCGCACGGCATGACGATGCCACGATGGTGTTCCTGTCCGAATGCCTCCAGACATACACTGCAGTGCTGCAAAGGAGATATTTTGTTAGTTAGTTATAAATGTATTAGTCTGCGAGCTTAAAGCCCGAATTGTGGGGGAAGTCGATAAGTTATGCAGTTTATAATTATTTAGACGGGCAGATGCACATTGAGGTGGTGTGAAACAGGGTTAAACATTCAAATCAACTTATATCAGCCGTGGTCGCCTGTGTATGAGATGATCATAGGACAGGGCGGATCTAAGGGGTGGCTGCAGCGGTCGCGCCCAGAAGGGCGCCCCACGGGCTGTCCGTCGCCGGGCGCCGCCAGGCGCCCGGCGATGGATGTGAATGCCTTACGTTCACATACAGCGAAAAGACGTACTAAATTGCATGTGTGCTGCTAGTTTTAATGTCTCCCGTTCGCTCCAGCTGCGGCTTAACGAACATTGCTATCATGGCGCCCCTGGATTTTTGGAAGGCGCCCCTAAATTGGACTGCGGCCACCCCTCCTAAAATATCCTGGATCCGCCCTTGTTGACAAGTACCTACCATAATATGAAAATACACATACAAAATGCTGCAAAGGCTTAAATACACGCACAAAATGGGGGAATTTTTTACGATCGTTTTCCCTTCGCACACCGCTGCTCCGAAATCCGAAAGGAAAACGAAGGAAATTTCATCCGTAACATGCAGGGGCGTCGCCGACGGAAGGGTCGGGGGTACGGTCCCCCGACCTCCCCCACCCCCCTTCTCAGAAGGAGAAGTGGTTGACCCCCCCCCCCCCCCCCCACACACACACACACACACACCACTTTTTGCGGGAGAAGTTAACAATTTATCGTAAAAATTGTTTTTGCAACAGTCAAAGTTCAGCTATCCACAGTCGCAAAGTGTAAATTTAATGCGAAATACAACCCAGAGCTAAATCTACCAAACCAGAGTATCTTCAGCGAAAGTATATATGAATGTATTTGTGTAAAATATTCAACGAAGGATTTGGCATGAAACTCTTCGTACCACAACTGGTATCACTGTCCCGGCTGGATGTGCTAAAATGGCTGAATGTGAATGCGTTTGAGGTTCCAATTTCACTCTTTCCATATGTTTGGTAACGGCGGGCGTTAATCGGTAAAGCGCACAAAACAAGATGCATGCTGATCCAGTAGCAGCTGGCAAGGATGTGCTAGGATCGTCTCAAGACAAATGTGGAAAAACGAGAAAGTGCACATTTCCAGCTTTAATAACATCAATGTATAACATCCGTGCATGCTGGTAGGGAAGACTTGGGATGAGAGGACGGAATAGGTTGAAGGGCGCGGGTCACAAAATATCAGAGCAGGCTGCTGCTGCTCTGTGCCACGGCCGGCGGTCATGCACGTGTCCGCATGCTGTGGAGAACCAAAGCGTTACGAATGAGGCTATCGCAAATTCAGCTTTGGAGACGGCTCGTCAGCGGCCGTTTAATTATCCTACTGACAATGGTAAGACAAAACATTCTTGCGGAGTTGTAGGTTGTTATGCTTGTGTACGCCACAACGTGCTCGAACTGAAACTGAAAGGAACTGAACTACTGAAAGGAAATCGCTATATATGGAAAGGATGGGAGAACAAGACAATGTCAGATAGCAATATACGCCATATGAAATGCAGTAAATCCATACCTGCGTTACGAATGAGGGCATTACAAATTCATCTTTGGAGACGGCTCGTCAGCGGCCGTTTGATTATCCTACTGACAATGGTAAGACAAAACATTCTTGCGGAGTTGTATACAACGTGCTCGTACTGAAAGGAAATCGCTATATATGGAAATGATGGGAGGACAAGACAATGTCAGATAGCAATACACGCCATAAGAGATGCAGTAAATATATACCTGCGTACTGGCATTTGATGAAAAATATAACGACAGTGACAACAGCATGGTGTAGCAATGGTGCGTAGGCTCGCAATCCGAATATATTGCCGGTGTCGGGATATTTCAGCCTGCAGAGAGTAGAGTAAATGTCAGCGTTGATAACAGCGAAACGTTACCAATTGCAACTCGGTACACTACATCTCTTGAATGGTGCTGCACGTAGTCTGGACCATATTTTTCAAATTTCCTGGATCTCTACTGACCATGTACCGACAACAGTTGGACGGATACATCTGTCAGGGATTGTCACAAGGCAACGCAAACATAGGCGTAGGAACAGGGGGAGGGGGCAGCCGCCCCCCCAAACATTTTTGATTTTAACATTACGCCTATGGGCGTTGCATTGAAAGAATCGACTTCAGAATGCCTCCTGCCCCCCAAACTTGAACATAGTTCCTACGCCCCTGAACGGAAATATTAAAAGAAATAGTTCACCTTGGAATT
>JAXIVJ010012853.1:0-38974 GCA_036785665.1 Chirona hameri | reverse complement strand
ATATATATATATCCTAGTGCCCGCTCGTGTCCGAAATTAACTCAGTTTCACTGGAGGGGGGAAAATTGGTTCCACTGGGGGGGGGGTAATTCCTCCACTGGGGGGGGGGACAATTGCCCCTCCCCCCAATTCACATGTTATACGAGGGCCTGCCGCGCCGGAATACTTAAAACTCCGGTATCGCAGAAACGCGTGGGTTTTCATTGAAACACCGGATCACGCTTATAGGGTTTCACCTTGTCAATGGGGTTTTGAGTTGAGATAGACAAACTGTTCTCCATGCTCGAATATTGACTTGCGAAACTTTAACAATCTTCATAGAAACCCCTTAATTAATTAAAATTGGCTTACCGGAGTTCTAGAACTCGGAACGAGTATCCCTCCCATTCTCCCATCGCTGATTAGCTGATTTGACGTATGATTATGACGTAGGGGCTTGGGAATAAGTAATATAAACATTGAAATATATAGCGCTGGACAACAACATGCTGTTTCAGTGCCTTATTCTCTCATTGCACGAATGTTATTGCACCAATGTCGGGACGCAAACGAGGTTCCGGTGGGTGGCAGTCAGGTGACATCCGCAGCGGCAATCCTGATCGGCGCCATCAACATACAGTATATCAAACCGAAAACTGCTGGAGCTTAACCATGAACTATGCAAGAGACGCTACGACCTGCTCTCTGTCACTGAAACCTGGCTTAAGCCCAGCACTCCCACTCGACTGATAAGCTTTCCTGGATACCGTGTGTTCCGTGCCGACCGACCTGACAAGACTGGTTACGGGGGTGTAGCAGTGTTGTGCCGCGACGGTATAGATGCGTCTGTTATAGCCAGTACCGCCGGTAACTGACCCCGTCAAGCAAGATGGAATCCCTGTGGTTAAATGTTAGGGCCGGTCCACGCGGCCAGCAATTTATCCTAGCAGTGGTGTACAGACCACCCAGAAGGACAGTAGCTGCCATAGAGGGCTGATTTTGAAGCACTCGAGTCACAACTGCAGCACGTTATGCTAAAGCATCCAGGTTACAAAGTCGTCATCAACGGAGATTTGAACTTTAATGTTTTGGCAGACAAGCTCGGACTTATCAGGCAGGCGCAGTGCAACTTCTTAAGCGCTTATTCGATGGATGTTGCGCTTACCCTGCTTGATGTTGTCATCGTGAATGATCCTGACATCATTAAAAAGTTCGGCATTAGGGATTGTGACATCAGACCACACAAGTATGTTGTCGGCGCCCTAGGTGTATACCTCGTTGTACAAAACCCACTGTCGTGAACTGTCGATCGTTCAAACGAGGTAGACGAAGCCGAGCTGCTTGCCAGCCTGCATCGGGCGGACTGGAAAGCCGTCTCTACCGTGAAGGCCGCTGTTCAGATCAGTGGCAGCGTTTCCTCGGTGTTTTTTGTCCTATCTAGACCCGCTACGCACCGGTGAGGCGTGTGACCATTCGAAACCCCGGCGCCCCAACATGTGTCAGATGCAACGCGTTATCTGATGTGTCAGCCGCGCGCGGCTCGTGAGGCTCGGCGAGGCCGGTGGTCAGTGCGCACGAGTACCACTCGCTGAACCGTGCGGTGAAATCCGCCATGCGTCGAGATGTGCGGGGAGGATATAGGCCAGCGCATAACCGACCAGTGTCCGACCTCTGTTTACCGGAATGTCCGTCAGGTTATTGGCAGTAGTAAGGGCGCGCGTGTCACACCGGCGGTAAGCGCGAACGAAATGAATGAATATTTCGTGGGAGTCGGGCCATGTGTAGCGCGTGAGATTGCCGAGTCCGGAGAGGTTCCCGTCGATTTTATGTGCCGATTGCCTCGTGTTGGCTCTTGCGCCTTCTCTGTCTCGACTGTGGACTATGAGACCCTCGGGAGAACAGTCTACGGTATACGTAACACTCCAGCCTCCGGTGCTGATGGCCTGTGCATCCGTACCATCAAAATCTGTTTTGACGCGGTTGGGGTGCCGCTGCTGAACATTGTCAACACCTGCCTCGCCAACTGTGACTTTCCCGAAGTCTGGAAGTCCATTGTCCTTCCTATCTAGAAATCTGGTCCTCGTTCCAATCCTGCCAACTTTAGACCCATCTCCTAGTCCCGTCATGGCCAAAATTGTCGAACGAATCGTACAGCATCAACTCTATGCTACCTCTCCCAAAATAATTTACTTTCTCCTTTGTCCTCGGGTTTGGGGGTTGTCCTCGAAAGACAGTCTTACTTACTCTCCTCTGTCTGATCGATTTAAGTAAATGTTTTGACGTCATCGATCACACTAAACTTCTGACTAAATTACAACTGCATGGAGTCGATGCTGAATGGTTTCGGTCCCTATCTTATTAATCACACCCAAAGTGCATCCCTCGCTGATTCCAGCTCCGGACACAAGTACCTGTCCCAGTCGCTTCCGAACAGTATAGGCGTTTACCAGGGTTCTGCCCTCGGGCCGTTGTTGTACAGCGTGTTCGCCAACGACTTGAGCTACTTTGTTCCTGAGGCACATGTTATTCAGTACGCCGATGACACGCATATACTAGTACTCGGCAGGAAAGATAACACTCGGTGCACTGGTTGATCGCATGGAACGCTCCCTCTCCTCCCTTGACATGTGGTTCAGAGCGAACTGTCTAAAAGTGAATGCTTCCAGAACGCAGTTGATGGTGGTTGGCAGCCGGCAGAACCTCCGTAAACGTACCACCAATCGAGATGTGTTTCCGTGGGGAGACTATTGGTCCGGAACGCACGGTGCGAAACCTGGGCGTGATTTTTGACCCGTGCCTGTCGTGGGACGCTCACGTCGCGCATGTTGTCCGGAAATGCTTCGGGATACTGATCGGACTCAGTCACATTCGGCATTATCTTCCGCGAAACGTGGTTCCCACTATCGTCCACGGTTTGGTTGTCACACGTACGTTACTGTATAATCGTTTTGGCAACTGCTCAGACAGAAATCACAGGCAGCTCCGAAGAGTGAGCAATTTTTGTGCCAGGGTTGGATCTGGAAGGCGTAAATTTGACCATATTTCGGACGTTTCTGAGTGGCCCAGGGTGGCTCACCTCCATACAGCTATCAGAATATCACTCTCTCACTCTGGCCCAACGTGCACGGTGGTGGGAGGAACCTGCATTTCTGGCCTCGCTATTTAGCCGAAAAGCTGCGCATCGCAATAGGCGCACACGACAGGACGAGCAGTTCCATATACCTCGCATCCGCACTGAAGCCGGTAGACGTCAGTTTTCCTACCGAGTCTTTACTTTACAACAGTTTACCGACCGAACTGATTGGTCTGAGGCCTGCCTCATTTAAACGTACCTTGCGGGTGTACATGAAAGGCCGAGGGTGTAAACTAACGTGTGGTAGCCATGCTTTGTCTGTGCTATTGTTTTCACATTACCAGTTTATGTCTAATTTTGTGTTGATGCATAGTTTTGTAAGCCCGTGCACCATTGTGTTATCCGGTATGTATCTGAGTATGAATATCAACTCCCTGTTTCCCCATGTACCTACTGGTTTTATGCCTCGTGACGCCGTGCTAGGATAGCCAGCTAGGTAGATGTGTGCGGATGGCCCGAAGTCGTTAAATACAATACAATACAATACAATGCACTTTGAGAGATATATATGGTGATAATCGTCTATAAACACTTTTCTCAGCAATATTATTAGGGGAATTATACGTCACGCACGTGCAGATGTCATTATATGCTTCTTAGCAATCTGATTTCGCATTAATTCACTCCATTCAGAGGAAAATCTGAATTAGAACCAAATAAACTGGCATTATAATCTGTTTTTTCCGCCTTCATATATATTTGTATGGCTTACTAGTAACATGATAATTCATTTCTAGTTCTGTCAATCATTTCAGTTTTTTTAAAGCTTTTTTTAAAGGGGGAAAAGTTTCCTTTAATCCGCGCGGCGGTGGGGTCTCCAGCCGAACGCGCGGTGTGTGTGTGTGGGGGGGGGGGGTTAAATCTTACCCTCCCACCCCCCTCGTATCTCCCGAACCAATGACCCGCAGCAAGACACCCAAGGCCGGCGATCGAAAGCTCTCAATGAGTCAAATCGAACGCATACCAAAAATTCTTAAAATAAGGTTACATGACGGGTCACGGTCAGGTCAAAGGGTCAAAATCGAGTTATTTGAGTTGATGGGCCATACTTTCCATTCAAAGCCTTAGATTACGACTATTATCGCACAAAAAGCTCTTTAAGGTATGATACATCTGCGAAATTACCGAAAGTGAAATTGTAAGTGAAGGTCAAGGTCAAGGTCAGGTCACAAAAGGTCACTATTGGCAAGAGGTCTACGAAAGTCATGCGACACATGTTTTATGGGTTATTTTACACGTAGAATTCGATTTGCAGTAGCCATTTCCACACCCTGGACCCCATATAATGGCCCCTCAAGTCAAAGGTCAGGTCGCAGAAGGTCAAAATTTGAAATTGATTAATATTAATAGAAAAGGCATGTTGTTAGACTAGTTTTGTCTCCGAAATGCAGTGGTGGCATTATTAGTCTGTATCTGGTCAGTAAAGGCAAAAAAAACTCAACTTAAAAAAATGACGTCGATGAGTTACTTATACTTGGCAGCTATATAAGTCAGTCAAAAACAAAGGATATTGCTTTTAAATTTGGTTGCGGCATCGTCCATACTTGGTTCTCTAATACATATCCCGTTTTTTAATATATTTGACAATTTAGATTTTGTGAGAAAAAAATATTCCGAAAAAAACAGTTTTTAATATTTTGGGGATCAAAAACTCAAAATTTGGCAAATTAGAGATAGTCATTCTGAATACAATGTTATTCCTTTCTTTTTTGACGTTTTGTATTTGCAATTTCCTTCAAACCTTGATTTTCACCGATTTTTCAAACATCTATAGCTCTTCCACCAAAAATGGCATGGCATGCCATGACGTCACTTAAAACGTCATTATCTCCCAAATTACATCACTAATTTCAATAAAATGTTAAAAGAGACGACGTAGAATTGATACAACATAAGGTAACGAAAGTTTCACGTTGATATGTATGTATGTATGTATTAACGGTAAACAGACCGTTCCACACGACAGGGTTATTCTTCGGTCCTTCCATACATAAACATAAAAATGAGTGAGCTAAAACAGTAAAAAGTGAGCTAAAACAGTAAAAAGTGAGCTAAAACAGTTTGCCCTGTTTTGCCGACATCGTAAAATTGTTGAGCAAGTGTACAATCTAATGGGCGACAACTGCATTCAGAACACACTGAGATTAAATATGCGCATTGTATGAATGGCTAGCCCTATACAGGAATATGCGCTTTCCGTGATTGTTTCTAGGTCGAGGCAAGGCTAGGATGTTTCGATTGTCGGGTATCACGCTCCAGTATTTCGTAGTTGAACTGGATGCGTGACGCCAACGACGAAGGTTTCGCTCTAGTTATAACCTTATGCAACATGCACAAGTCAGAGTATTTTACTAAATCTAACGCATTTAGCCAACCTAATTCACGCAATACATCAGAGATGTGGGCGTATTTTCTGCGGTCCTGATATGACTCGTGCGGCAATTTTGTGGATGTTCTTAAGAGACGTCACACTGGCACTGTCATACACTTGTACACAGTATGTCACATGTGTTAGCACCAGACAATCGACAATGCGCGGCAACACTTCAGCAGGCAAGGCATGCTTTACATGGCTTAATCCTATCAAAATTTCCAAAAGCAGCGATCAGTTTTGTTTTTTATATGATATTCCCATGACAATGTTTCATCCATCACCACTCCTACATTTTTTGACTTTGTTGGAACATTGAATTTGCCTCTCCCATAAAATAAAATAATGGGGGCTGCGCAATACGCTTTAACTGCCTCCTGTCTCCACACAAAATAAATTCAGTTTTTGCCGCATTAACCTTCATGCCCATGTTGTTGGAACCACGTTGACATCGTTACTAGCAACTCTTCCATGCTCCTTTGTAGTTCCCCAATTTGGATCTCGAGGGCCTGTGACAGCGAGCTGCTGTGTCATCGGCATAACGCACGATGTGACCTTTGAGCCATTGATTTTAGCTGGAATGTGGCATGCGAGATCGTTGCTAGCAATGTTGTACAGTAATGGGGCCGAGACAAGCACCCTGGAAAGTCCCAATTGTGATAGGAAGTGGCTTTTGAGAAACTTTCCCCTACTTTAACCCGTGTACTTGTACGTGTCCGTGTAGGTAGCTCTTAAACCAGCCTGATAAAATTTGCAACAATTATCTATTAATTATTATTTGATGCGTTTTGTGATCAATAACATCGAAGCAGCGACTCAAATCAATGAGAACCAATATGGAAATTTGGGATCGATCCATGCCCCCTGAGAATTTCGTCAGTCATTGTCAATAGGGCAGTACATGTCGAATGTTGCGGCAAGAAACCATGTTGATCTTCGCTCAATATATTTTGGCTCTGGAGGTAGCCTGTCAACTGTTATTGTACTAACTTCTCTACTACTTTGCATATACCAGGAGTTTTCGTGATAGGTCTAAAATTTGATGCTTTAGATGGATCGTCTCTTTTAAATAGAGGAATGACGGTCGCCCTTTTCCAGGCAGAGGGCACGGTTTCAGAGACAAAGCTAGTGTTGATGATACGTATAGGTAGCGTCCAATTGCATCAAATGTCAGTTTTAAAATTTTGATTGGGACGTCGCCTTCTATTGAAGAGTCTTTGTTGGGTAGTTAAAATAAAGCACACCTTAGTTCAGTCAACGTGACTGGTGTGAGCCTCATTGACCCAGCGTTGACCCTAGGTAGTCGAGTAAAAAGCTTCTCTCGGCCCGAACGGTCGAAGTCGGTCACCACCTCGTCTCTAGTGTTTGTACCTACTGCTGTAAAGTAATCGTTCAGGTCATCTGGTGTTAAATTTTGCGGTTGCTTTGTGTATCCACGTTTAGGTGCAATTACATATTTTAATTTCTGAAACAATGACGAGGATGTTGAGTTGTGGACGCGGTTTGCTATATCTGCCCGACAGTCTTTGCGAATCGCCCGTTTAGTTAATGTGTTGATTTCCTGATACGCTGGATCGTTGGTTTCTTTATATCGTTTGCGCTGCTTCATCAGATTCAGGGTTTCATTCGAAACTGGTGGGGGACGGGGGTTGTGAACTCGAAATTTTCTGATAGGAGCATGGAAGTCTAACATTTCGTTAAGCGTATTTGAAAAAGCCTCCCACTGCTGTTGACATGTTTCATTTTGTTTTACAACAGAGTGCCATCTAATGTTCCTTACATCAGTCAAAAACGCACCATTATCGAATGTTCGCCATCTCCGGCCCGTCCTGTACTGCGCACTTTGTCTGGCTCGGGGCACCGTTACTCCCACACATACGCGACGGTGGTGACTCGCGTAATCACATTTTTGGACAGAACACATTGTTGGTGATCGGTCGTTACACAACGAATCAGACATCAGCACAACATCAAGTAATGGGCGCGTACGGTCACGATAAAAGATAGGTTCGCGTACTACACAGTTCAGCCCGTATCTTTCTAATTCCCGAAGCCTTTCATTTGCTGCTGGATTTGTTTGAGGGTCTGAATTCAGATCACCCGCTAAAATGATACGGTGAGATGAAGAGGCCGTAATTATTTGTTGGATTTGTTCCTCTAGATCGTTGAAATCCGCTTGAATTTGAGCGTGGTTTGATGAAGGTGGCCGATAGACACAAGCCAAAGTGGCTGCTTTCTTTTTGTCAAATTTCACCTTGACCCAGAGCGCCTCTACATGAGAGTCTGATCCAGTCGTTTTTACTTTAATTATATTGGCGGATAAATGTTCCTTCACAAATACTGCGACCCCGCCTCCAGATTTGTACGTCCTGTTGTTCTGTCCAGCCGAAAAAGGCGATACCCTGGAATTGTAATAAATCGGTCTGGCGTCGTTGACTTCAGATTGGTCTCAGTAAAACATAGCATTTCTGGAGACCGAAGGGAAACTTCAGTGCGAATGTCCGGTAATTTTGGAAGAAGGGACTGAACATTTAACAGCTCCAGTGACAGTTTTCCGCGCGTCGTCGTCTCCGATGGATCGCCGTCTGATGCGATGTTGTTGTCCGGGTGTGTGACACACGCTCGTCTGGTTTGCCTCTCGTCGAGTCGTGGTGGTTCGATAAGTTGGCGTGGCGGCTGAGCGAGCGTTCTGCTGCGCTGTGGTGAGGTGTGGCGTCCTACACGGGAGAGCAACGCCCCAGCGTGCTGGAGAGGGTTGTCTGGATTCGGTGTTGGTGGACGCCCTACACGGCGGGGTGGTGTTACCCCAACGTCCGGAGCGGTTTGCTGTTCGCCGCTTCCTCTCGCCTTGGCTCGGCGGACCCTCCACCCGCCGCGACACCCGCGGTGTGCGGGCCGGCGGGAGCGGGCCCCCGTCACTTCCCCGTCGCCCGGCATTGTTGACATTAGCCGGGCGACGTCCCCTGGTCAGCGGGTCTCCCTCCGGCTGCCCCGGTCTCCATGACAACGGGCAGGGGGAGCCGGAAGGGTGAAGTCCTCCGCGCTGCCATCGCGCGCATACGCGTCGGAAAAGAAGTAGTTATGGAGAATTGACGCAGGAATCTTGAGAGAATTAAATAACAAGCCCTTCAATTTCACTGTTTCACTGTTGAGTTAAATTGGCACCTTGTCAACTCTAATAGTGACACTTTCCCCCGCTTTGACTGATCCAGAACTTCCTTGAGACGGCTTGACGCAGTTAACACAGCTTTCGAAAGATAAATCTTGGAACGTAGTTTTTGAATGATATACACAGTACACAACTCACAGTACTTGCGGCGTTGCACAATGGTGAAGCTGATGATGATGAACACGTAGACACTAATTTTCACGAGGACTAGCGTTTAATTCCGCGAGTAGAACACAAACACTGCGGAGCGGCCGGGGGGTCGCCTGTGTAGCGCGCGCGCCCGAACGCTGAACTACTGAACTATATCTGTCATAGGTTTCAAGTTATTGAGACAATTCGGGAGGGGTGGCGGTAAAATCTCCCCCCCCCCCCGGGGCCCCAGCGCCGCGCGGGTTAACCCTATTTGTAACAGGGGGCGGATTCCGCCACCCCCCCCCCCCCCCCCTCATGTTTTTTCGCAGATATCTCCAGAACGGCTAAGAGCAGGCCCATGACATTTTGGGACTTTTCATAGAATTGAATACCGCATTTGGAGTTAAAATTTTGAGTTCTTAACCTGAACAGAGGCGGTTCCAGGGCACAGTTTTGGGTGGGTTCGGAGGCGACATTTGGCGATAATACGGAAATGCGATCTTAACGGTTTCTTCCTAACTTCCTCAAGTATGAAGGAGTTACATCGGTTTACGGAGATTGCAACAAGTGCGAATTAGTTGATGTTATTGAAATATCATAAAAATGGCATGGCAGAGGCGGTTTCAGGGGCTTAAAAAGGGGGGGGGGGGTTCCAGGAAGTATTCAATGCTTGGCGGGAAGCCAATAGAGCGATGTAAGGGACATTTATAGCTATCAAGATGTAAAAGATAGTTTCTGCTTCCATTATTTGCATAATTTATTACATATGAGCACGTTTTGGGGAAAATGACCTTAGTAATTTAGACATTTCAATACCGGCCCAAGATAATGGCTATCTCAGTTTAAAACTAATACAAGGGTGAAACATTCCCTTTAAAGGGAAATATTGACCTTTTGATCTATTTTTCTGCATTATATTATGCAACATGTATGGTATAAAATTGATCGAGTCTCAATTTAAAAATGAAATCACAACTTTGTATATTTCTTTAAAAAAAGGAAATATAATATTTAAAGAAACAAGTACATATACTTCTTTCGAAGTTCATGATCAGTGTTTTCCCTTCACTATTGGGAGCGCAACACAGCGCTTTTGTTTCAATCTGCTCAATGTTGGACAATGTCCCTGAAACAAATCGCCGAGACCAAATAGGTCGTCGTTGGGTGCATAAATGTACCTCCGATTTCATTGCCACTTTTTCGGTTGTTTATTGATTTTTTGGGGAAAAGTGGTTAATTGTACTGATAAGCTACAGCATTGTATTATATACAGCCAGAGACGAAACTATACACAACCCCTAATGTTGAAAATAAATGAACCATTATGACAATTGTTTTAAAAAATTGAGGGCCGCAGCCACTAACTAGGCCGTCGTTGGGTGCATAAGTTAACTGCTAAAGTGGACACCTTTTTATTCAATGTTTGTTGATCGTTAAGGATAGTAGGGACCATAATCATAATAGACAGAGTGCAGGACATATTTTCCATACCATTTCGTCAAAAAGCGATACCGGATTTTCGTGGGAACCGAACTTCGTTACCAAGTACAGGGGCCCGCAGTTGTTATGGTACACACTAAGGTCCGGCTTATTTGCTCTAGCGTATGTTTGACGGCGAATTAAGAAACCACCATATATGCATTCAAACCGCATTACTGAGAGCTTCAAATTGATATACTGACGCATTGGCTCACCTTATCCATTGGCTGCTTTTAAGCAAAACTCCCTTTTTTAGCGCTTTGCGGTGGTAAAAACGGATTTTTGCTTAAAACCAGCCAATGTATAAGGTGAGCCAATGCGTCAATATACCAATTTGAAGTTCTCAGTAGTGCGGTTTGAATACATATATGGTCGTGGAATGTATGCATATGCATATATGGTCGCATATATGGTCATGTATGGTCGCATATATAATGCAAATATGGTCGTCATTCATGTAAACATTGTATTCATTCATATGTAATTTTGACAAAGGCCTGTGGCCGAAATATCAATACAGTCTATCAGTATTTTAACGTTTTTATACATCGAGGTTAAGGTCATCAACCATAATAGTTTTAATCATAAGAATAATTTTCCTCGCAGCAGCTCTAACCAATTTGCGCAACCATATATGGTCGTTTCTTAATTCGCCGTCAAACATAAGCTAGAGGAGAAAGAAGCCCGCCCTTGGTGTGTACCATAGCAACTGCGCGGTGGCGTACTTGAGAGAGTACCGGTCGTTAAAAGCGTGGAACGCTTATCAACTTTAACTTGAAATATCTTTCGGTAGGAATGTTTTTATGCAAAATGCGACCAATTTACAACATATTTTGGTCTCGTCTGTCGATTTCAAGTAATAACTCCACTTTTGTGGGAAAAGATCCATATTTCCCTTTAAAAAGGAATAGTACACCTTGGGAAAAGTACGTGGAATGATGGAAAAGAGTGTCCTGATTACGGTTCTGGCATTCGTGTTTGCGAACAAGTACCAATTTGCATAATTGGACAAATATTGATATTAATACATATAACGTCACAATAATCTTGCGTCACCAAAACAAGTTGTGACATCATACCGGCAAAAGCCTATCCTTGAATCAGAATATGTAAGCAACACTAACAACCTCGTTCGCTGGGTCGCGACTCGCGAGTATATTGATCGCGATTGAAAATGTGTGAATGTTTACACTATGGCCTTGTATGAGCGGAGTTGGAGTGGCGTTGCGTGAAAACATACCCATAATGTTCATGTGCATGAATAAATGTGATATACCTATTACCTACCCACAAATGTGCTTATATGTGTGTTAATCGGTATGTGGTGGATGTAAATAAATATTCCAGCTACCGGTACGTACTAGCTACCCATCAAAAGGTGCGCCTTTTCAAGACGAGTGTGGACATTATTTTCAATTGGAAATCCAATGAAAATTGACAAAGTTATAGCCAATAATATTTCGAGCTAAGCGGCACTTCAACGTAAACAATAAACAAACTTTGTCAAAATTGGATCAATATATTGCATGAACGCCTACGAGCCACCAATCAACAAATGTGTCTTATCATGATGCATCTATTGGTAATTTTCAATTGGAAATCGGTTCACAATTGACAGACGTAATTACTTAAAACTGTAACCACAGGCAGAATGTACCCTTAAGGTATCGCAGTCAGGGGCGGATCCAGCCGCTCAGTTTTTTTTTTGGGGGGGGCAAAACTTTTTGGCCTTCAGCAGGCACGTAGTCAGGATTTTTATCAATGTTGTTGACCAGGGGGGAGGGGAAGGGTCGTCAGAGAATCTCATTTTATCTAGTGTAAATTTGTTTTGCTCTGGGGAGGGGGGGGGGCATGGCCCTGCGCCCCCTCCCCCAACCCAACCCAATGACCACGTACCTGGTCTTCAGATACCCAAATTTCGTTGCAAAGACTCTGACGTCGAGAGCCGATAACTGACAAGCACTTGTTTTGTAAACGGCCGTGTCATAACGGTACCACACAAACGATAAGATGTAAAGAAGTAACGCCTAAGCAATACTTTATCAACATGCTGACGCAAGTTCTAAAGATGATATTAAACAGGCATCGAAATTAAAGTGTTACTTCTTTACCCAAAGGTAGGAATGAGCCTGCTTCAAACGAGGAAGTTTGGCGTCTCCGTTATCGTTTTGTCACAGCTCTCCGTGCACCGACGAGCGGCAAATGCGCGGAAAGCTGGCCTGTTGTTTACCGGGTCAGGTTTGTAACCTAATTTCACTTTTGTTACATAGGAATAGAACCACAAGACGACCAAATGAACCGTGCGAACAAATCTGGATAACCATAACGTGGTATAACATATCACCTCCAGAAAATACGGTTATACATTAAGCGCTCGTACGATCCTTTTCCCTTTATAAAAAGAATTGACGACCTACTTGGTCGCCAACTCTTATGGACTCGCTAGCGAACACATTGGCCATATTAGCGCCCAGGTTCCATAGCTCTACTGGGGTTCGAAACACGGGCTGACGTCTTAACCACATGAGAGCCAGACGTCTTAACCACTCGGTTATTACGCCCCTTGCGTTCGTATGATAATTTAAAGTGCATAGTCACTAAATTATCCAAATACGACGGACTTGTAACACATACATGGAGCTACGCTACCATCACGAATATGAGTCTCTCCGCGATCTGGATGTCACTTACTGCCACGTGGTCACCAAGAGTCTTAAGTGATTCAGATGCTCGAAGGTGAAAACGATGATCATTAGAACGTTAGCACTACAAAACTGAACGTTAGCCCTTTAACACTGGCTAGGAATATCTTTATGAAAATACGAAATACAACCAGAACTAAAACGTTATCTTCAGCGAAAGTATACATGAATGTATTTGAGTAAAATATTCAACGAAGGATTTGGCATGAAACTCTTCGTACCACAACTGGTATCACTGTCCCGGCAGGTTGTGCTAAAAATGGCTGAATGTGAATGCGTCTGAGGTTCCAATTTCACTCTTTCCATATGTTTGGTGACGGTTGGCGTTAATCGGTAAAGCGCATCAAACAAGATGCATGCTGATCCACTGGCAGCTGGCAAGGATGTGAGAGGATTGTCTCAAGCAAAATGTGGAAAAACGAGAAAGTGCACATTTCCAGCTTGAATAACATCAATTTATAACATCCGTGCATGCTGGTAGGGTACATACCCAGGACGACTTGGGATGAGAGCCGAGAGAACGGAGTAGGTTGAAGGGCGCGGGTCACAAAATATCAGAGCAGGATGCAGCTGCTCTGTGCCACGGCCGGCGGTCATGCACATGTCCGCATGCTGTGGAGAACCAAAGCGTTACGAATGAGGGTATTACAAATTCATCTTTGGAGACGCCTCGTCAGCGGCCGTTTGAGTATCCTACCCAGGGGGTGACACCGCTTGAGCGCCATATAGGTCGCCTCGTCGGTGCTCACAAAACGTTATTTGACGTCACTGGCGGCAGAGCGCTCCACCGATCAAATTGCAAGATTTCAGCTAGCAATAGCGGAATAGTTGAAATTGAACAGTCTGTTGGTGGCGTGTTGCGTGCGGGTTTCAATGGCTGGCGTTCGTCAAGTTAGCAGCATCAGATATCGCACTGGCAGTGTGATATTCCGAGGTGTCTCGATTTGCCCCAAATTTTGCATACAGGGCCTCATCGATGCGCTGATTCCGAAAATATGCCTCTATAGGGTGGTATTTTTTGTCGTTTACGAGTTACAGCCATGCGCTTGAGCGCGTTGCCGACGAAGGAGCCGGGCACCGCCAGTGACGTCATCCGGCGGTCCGCCGAGTTCAATGTCAAATGGCTCGTGTCTTTACCTGGTTATAGGGCCTTGATCCTACCGGCAATGATAGGACAAAACATTCTTGCGGAGTTGTATACAACGTGCTCGTACTGAAAGGAAATCGCTATATATGGAAAGGATGGGAGGACAAGACAATGTCAGATGGCAATACACGCCATAAGAGATGCAGTAAATCCATACCTGCGTACTGGCATTTGATGCAAAATATTACGACGGTCACAACAGAGGTAGCCTCGCAATCCGAATACATTGCCAGTATCGGGATATTTCCGCCTGCAGCGGGTAGAGTAAATGCCAGCGTTGATAACAGCGAAACGTTACCAATTGCAACTCGGTACACTACATCTCTTGAATGGTGCTGCACGTAGTCTGGACCATATTTTTCAAGATTTCCTGGATCTCTACTGACCATGTACCGACAACAGTTGGACGAATATGTCAGGGATCGTCACAAGGCAACGCAAATATTAACATCTTTCCGAAGCATAACGTAACAGACCTATTACAGTCGCTCGGCTTTACTTCGCTATTAATTATACAAAAATTGTATGTGCATTTTTTGTTGTTGCTTTTTTAAGCAAAATGTAGTTGCTAAAAACAGCTAAACTACATTTTGGAAAGATAAAAATGGCAACTTTTACTCCAACTTGGGGGGGGGGACAAAAACATACTTTTGCCCCCGACTTTTCTCCCTTTTTTTTGGGGGGGGGGGCAATTTCCCATTTTGCCCCCCCCCCTGGATCCGCCTCTGATCGCAGTTACAGGTGCATATGCATTGTACATTGAGTATAGGTGCATTGCGGAGAATATTGCAGCTACCGGTACGAGCCACCCATCACAAGGTGTGTCTTTTCAAGACGAGTGTGGACATTATTTTCAATTGGAAATCAAATGAAAATTGACAAAGTTATAGCCAATATTATTTTGAGCTAAGCGGCACTTCAACTTAAATAATAAACAAACTGTCAAAATTAAATTAATATATTGCATGAACATCGACCAGCCACCAATTACCAAATGCGTCTTATCACTAAGCATCTATTGGTAATTTGCAATTGGAAATCGGTTCACAATTGACAGGTAATTACTTAAAACTGTAACCACAGGCAGAATGTATCCCAAATGTATCGCAGTTACAGGTGCATGTGCTTCTATTGCGGAGAATATTGCAGCTACCGGTACGAGCTACCCTTCAAAAGGTGTGCCTTTTCAAGACGAGTGTCGGTATTATTTCCAATTATAAATCCAATGAAAATTGACAAAGTTATGGCAAATAATATTTATAGCTCATGAACACATGATGCGTTTCGGTGGCGGCCGGTCCAAATAGCTAAAACGTTGTTCTATTACCCTGGCGAAAACGAAGTGCGGTAGGAATACTAATGACGTATGCGAAACGTCACAAGATTTGTCCCTTTAAAATATGACCAAATATACCCAACGATTTTTGCGTTGAAACTCAGCAACTAGGTCGTTTTGGAAGGGCAAATTTCAGATTTGGAGATTTTTCAGTACTCCCGACAATCTGGCTATCTCAGTTAAAAACTAATGTTAAAGGTGTACTATTTCCTTTAACATCCTTGACTATAATCAAATAAATTGAAAACCAATATAGTGACCCGACGTGCTCTGAACACGCAACCTTCTGATCTGGAGTCAGACGCGCTACCGTTGCGCCACGGAGTCGGCGGCAGCCCGCGAGCAATTATGCATTGTCACAGCCGTAACCACAGCTGGGCTGAATCCCAGCACTCGTCACTTAGTTGTTCGCTCGCGTGGCAAAACTTTGGCATCCGCTCATTTCCATCCTGCTTATCTAAACTCACTGGCGGATCCAGGGGGTGGCAGGGGCAAAATCCCCCCCCCCCCCCATCCCACGCTCGACGGGGGCGGCAATATAAATTAGCCCCCCCCCCCCAAATCTGCTGAAATTGTCGATGAAAATGGGTACTATTTGCGAAAAATAACTTTTTGCCAGAACAAAAAATATAAATTTTTCCTCGTTCGTGTTTCCTCCCTTTTGTAGCATTTTGGTAGCAGGAGGGAAAGTGGTGCGTGCATATTTGGAAATGTCGAATACAAAATCCAGACCCATCATACTTAAGTAACCATAAGTCAGCCACAACTAAAGATATTGCTTTGAAATTCGGTTTGGGTATTGTCTATACTTCGTTCTCCAATATATATTCCGGTTTTTGAACATGTTTGAAAATGTTGATTTTGTGGATTTTTTTCTCTCCATTTTTTTTGTTTCTACATAAAATCATACAAAATATCAAATCATATGAAAAAGCCGGAATATATACACTGGCGGATCCAGGGGACGGCAGGGGCAAAAGCCCCCCAATCCCATGCTCGACGGGGGTGGCAAAAGAAATTACCCCCCCCCCCCCCAAAAAAAAAAATCCGCTGAAACTGGCGATGAAAAATGGGTACTGACTGCGAAAAATAACCTTTTGCGACCAAAAAAAAGTTATTTTTTTCCTCGTTCGTGTTTCCTCTATTTTGTAGCATTTTGGTAGCAGGAGGGAAAATGGCGCGTGCATATTTGGAAATGTCGAATACAAAATCCAGACCCATCATACTTAAGTAGCCATAAGTCAGCCAAAACTAAAGATATTGCTTTTAAATTCGGTTTGGGTATTGTCTATACTTCGCTCTCCAATACATATTCTGGTTTTTGAACATGTTTGGAAATTTAGATTTTGTGGATTTTTCTCCAATTTTGTTTTTCTTCATAAAATCATATAAAATATCAAATCATATGAAAAGGCCGGAATATATATTGGAGAACCAAGTATGAACGATTCCCAAACCAAATGTCAAAGCAATATCCTGAGCGTTGGCCGACTTATGGCTCCCTGAGCAGTGGCGAACGCAGATATTCACAAAGGACCAGGTCATTGCCTTGAGGGGCGCCACCTGATCGACAGGGCGAAATTTACCAATATTGGCGAAATTTTGCAGGGGGCCTCTCCTTCCGCACCGTGCGGAAGGAGAGTCACTGGCCGGAGGGGCGCCTTCACTCGCCGGAGTCTATGGCAGGGACGCCCTCACTAGCCGGGGGCGCCGTCACTGGCCGCAAGAGTGCCGTCACTGGCCAGGGGAGCGTCCTCACTGGCCGGCCAGTGGCGCCGTCACTGGCCAGAGGGGCGTCGTGACTGATCGGAGGGGCGCCAGCTTTGCATGGGCGCCTCGGGTCCAAAGGACCAGGTCATGACCTGTATGACCTGATAGTTGATACTCGGTACGCCACTGTCCCTAAGTATGATGGGCCTTGACTTTGTATTCGACATTTCCAAATATGCGTGGCGCGTCTGGCGCCTATTTTCTATCTGGAGCGATTCCTACAACCAACGTAAGTTCAAAAACGTCGCGTTTTGTCGCCGAAGTTTATAGCGGTGAATAGTGTGCGTGGAACGCATTTCGACAGTATTTGAGGAATTGTGACTGGGACTTGGGTATCGTTCTTTTCCTTTTCCCTGTAAACATGTAGCCAAATAAAATTCACACTTTGTGAATGTGTAGGTAAAGTTAATATTTTGCATTGTCAAGGTCATTTTAAATTACTATAGCTTGGGATGGCTACTTTGGCCTCAGGTCATATCCAAACTCAAGTAATTTCAGGTACCAATTTTAAATCTGACAGCCATTTTGCACCATGCTTAGATACTTATCCCGGTGCATTGTATAGTTGCTATGATTAGAGGTCTCACAATTGTTAGCATTTCCAACTAGTCAAGATCAGACTAAGCATGAACTCAGCTACAAAAACAATATTTGAAAGCGACAGAAGAGGTAAAATTGTGTTTGTCTGGTTTTTACTACTGGCGGATCCAGAGGAGTGGGGGCATTAGGGGACCCCCCCCCCCCCCACAGGAGCATGACGGGCATTCAATACAAGGATGTCCCCGCCCCGCGTGTTCTTGTATTGGTTGTAAGAAGTGATAATTAGGAAGACAAATATCCCCCCCCCCCCCTCAATGACATTCGCTTTGAGAACCCGACACTACCCCTCCGCTCAACGATTTTTCGCGCTGACGACCCGACTCCACCCCCCACCACCCCTCCCCCGGTCAACAACTTTTCGCTGCTGAAGCGGAGCGAAATTTTACCCCCCCCCCCCCCTCCCCTCCATTCTCGGACCCTAGATCCGCCAGTGAGACCCCCACTTGAGAACAGTGGGGTGTTATGGCGTAACTCACACACATGAGTTGTCACACGAGTTTTCACGCACTCACACGCAGGTTGCAGGATGGCCTCATTTTTGTTCATTCAAAGGCACAATGGGGTGATATGGCATGACCATAGCACAGTGGGGTGTTATGGCGTGACCATAGTACTGTGGGGTGTTATGGCGTGACCATAGCACAGTGGGGTGATATGGCGTGACCATAGCATAGTGGGGTGATATGGCGTGACCATATCACTGTGGGGTGTTATGGCGTGACCATAGCACAGTGGGGTGTTATGGCGTGACCATAGCACTGTGGGGTGTTATGGCGTGACCATAGCATAGTGGGGTGATATGGCGTGACCATATCACTGTGGGGTGTTATGGCGTGACCATAGCACAGTGGGGTGATATGGCGTGACCATAGCACAGTGGGGTGTTATGGCGTGACCATAGCATAGTGGGGTGATATGGCATGACCATAGCACAGTGGGGTGTTATGGCGTGACCATAGTACTGTGGGGTGTTATGGCGTGACCATAGCACAGTGGGGTGTTATGGCGTGACCATAGCACAGTGGGGTGATATGGCGTGACCATATAACAGTGGGGTGTTATGGCGTGACCATATCACTGTGGGGTGTTATGGCGTGACCATAGTACTGTGGGGTGTTATGGCGTGACCATAGCACAGTGGGGTGATATGGCGTGACCATAGCATAGTGGGGTGATATGACGTGACCATATCACTGTGGGGTGTTATGGCGTGACCATAGTACTGTGGGGTGTTATGGCGTGACCATAGCACAGTGGGGTGATATGGCGTGACCATAGCATAGTGGGGTGATATGGCATGACCATAGCACAGTGGGGTGTTATGGCGTGACCATAGTACTGTGGGGTGTTATGGCGTGACCATAGCACAGTGGGGTGTTATGGCGTGCCCATAGCATAGTGGGGTGTTATGGCGTGCCCATATCACTGTGGGGTGTTATGGCGTGACCATAGCACAGTGGGGTGTTATGGCGTGATCATAGCACTGTGGGGTGTTATGGCGTGACCATAGCATAGTGGGGTGATATGGCGTGACCATATCACTGTGGGGTGTTATGGCGTGACCATAGCACAGTGGGGTGTTATGGCGTGACCATAGCACTGTGGGGTGTTATGGCGTGACCATAGCATAGTGGGGTGTTATGGCGTGACCATATCACTGTGGGGTGTTATGGCGTGACCATAGCACAGTGGGGTGTTATGGCGTGACCATAGCATAGTGGGGTGTTATGGCGTGACCATAGCACAATGGGGTGTTATGGCGTGACCATAGCATAGTGGGGTGATATGGCGTGACCATATCACTGTGGGGTGTTATGGCGTGACCATAGCATAGTGGGGTGATATGGCGTGACCATATCACAGTGGGGTGATATGGCGTGACCATAGCACAGTGGGGTGTGATGGCGTGACCATAGCATAGTGGGGTGTTATGGCGTGACCATAGCACTGTGGGGTGTTATGGCGTGACCATAGCACAATGGGGTGTTATGGATCAATGGCGGTCAAAGGTGAGCTTCGATGTCGGATCAATGGCGGTCAAAGGTGAGCTTCGATGTCGGATCAATGGCGGTCAAAGGTGAGCTTCGATGTCGGATCAATGGCGGTCAAAGGTGAGCTTCGATGTCGGATCAATGGCGGTCAAAGGTGAGCTTCGATGTCACGGTCGACAATCGGTCAGCCGGCATCCCCGGGTGACTCGGTCAGCCGCGGCCGACCGAGGTCATTGCGCAGGTCAGTGGATATTGCTCAGTTAAGCTTTGCTCAGCTCAAACCAGCTCATCACAGCTAAGCACATTCCTCAGCACCCTCGCTCCGGGAACCAAGATAAGCGCACCATACCATACCTGCAGCGCATCCCATGGTTTGTTGTGATCGAACGAAGCCGCACAACCTGCTCGTTACGGATGGCTAAACTGAACTCCTTGAGTCAGTCACGAGTCTCTGGTGACAGTATGCAGAGTTGGCTGAAACACGTGTGTTGTACTACAGACTGTATGTCCGGTATACGGAGTTGCGTTGCGTCAGCCGCAATGGTCGCAGCCGCGTCATAAACGGCGCGCGCCGCATCAAACACGGTGTGGACAATCGGCTCCGCAGTCCAAGGCCGGACAGGAGTGCGCGTTTGTGAGGGGCGCCGCACCAGGCGTTCAGGCGCCGCCCCCTGCCTCCCTTTCTGGAGGAATAATGCTGGTGTGGTGTCGACGATTCGGATTCACCAAATTGGAAAAGTCTAGCTTCGTTTTAAGTACGTCCGGCGAAATCACTTCATTTCACTTTTTGCATTGTAATCACAGTGAATTGTCTGATTGGCACTTCACACCGGTTATTACCTGGACCTGGTCATTAGGGGAACATGTACAATGTATTACCTAAATATTTCACAGATATTTCTATCAAATACCTCAATCACTAGTGACTATCAAGTATCTAAATGTGCAGCAAGGCACCTCTACGAGCCGTGGCGGCTGCGCAAATACCAAAAAAGAATAGTTTAAGTTACAAAATAGACTAGTTTAAATGCAACGAATGCCATTTGGCTGTTTCTTCGAACTGACAGCCTTCGCAGATCACATTTCGCTGTTTACAAGGCGCTCCTATTCACCAGAGCTCGACTGCGATCTGAGAGCCGACGCACACGCGCAAACATATGCTGCAGTCGTTCACAATACCCGGAGAGAGAGGTAAGGCAACTGCCGAGCGCCAAGGACGCCAGAATCGCACTCTGTTCGATTTTGAATCGAACCGTGTTGCTGTAACTACATTGTGGTGAGTAATCTTAACGTTAGTCAAAAAATGTATGGTATTGCTCAGATATTTTGTATTTAATGTTATTTTATAAGTGGAAATTATGATATTCTCGTCTTGTACAACGCAAAGTGCGTGAAGTCCTCGTAACTCATAAGCATAGTAGCAGAACGATCCATAAAGCGTTTATTTGTTATACATTTAGTCCGATTCCTTTGATGAGAAGGGAAGGACTTCCGAGATAAGGACCAGCGCTATGCCAAGCTTATTGCGGAGGCTGTGACCCACATTCGATCGTGCTATTCCTGGTAGCCGGCATGGAATTTGGTTACGAAAGTTGTACGTGCCCAAACATATACCTGGGTGCGGTCCGCCCAGTCTTCTGACACCACCTGATTTTGAGCGACTTCGCAGGCCACCCTTGCCAGGAGCAAACAGCGAGTGCGCAGCAACTCAAACGCAGTGGTGATATGACGAAAAAAGAAACGACTGCTTTCAAATTGGTTGTCGATATATTATTAACTAGTAATATGCATTTGCTAACAAGCATCTCTGACACAGCCATCGCAGGTCGCCCTGAAGATGATGGCACTCTGCTCATAGAGATGCGTATAATTATCGCATTGTGAATAAATCCATCTCCAATGGTTTGAATTTCCATATCGGGCCGCCTGGGTATTCGACATTGAGTGGCTGAGGATGAATCATTCGTGTCTGATATATGTAACGACTGAGCCTCGGAAGGCAGGCTGAGGATGAATCATCCGTGCAGAGGAGTCTATAAATGGCAAGATCTGTCGCTCACGACGAATCTAGGGCAATTTCTGTCGCACGCTTCTAACTCAGCTCCTATGGAGTATGCAGAATCCAAAAACACCGTTTGAATGCTCTTCAAAAATCATGTCAAAACTATTTCGGTCGTTATTTGGCTTGGTCAATATTGAGGTCACCAGAGGTTATCAAAGGTCAAATTTTACACGTATAGGACTTTGCTCCTGAAACTCACAAATATCTTGGGAACTATGATAGCTTAATCAAGGCTTAAATGAACGCATAAAACATTGGGGTGCATTTTTTTCGTCATTTCAGCCGGCCTCCCACTCAAAAATTTCGGCGACGCCCCTGGGTACAGCCGCCAATTGACATAGTTTTTCTCAGTGTAAGGCAATGTCGGAACAAGAAAAACTGCAAGCTTTCCTTTTTCGATATCCCAAGAGGTCGAAAAGCTAAAAAAAAGATATATAAAATTAAGAAATCATTGGAAATCGTGTGATTGCAATATAAAGTGGCCCAAATCCGGGGGAAAAAAATCGAAATTGGGGGTACGTAAGGTCTGCCAAAAATGGTTTGCCTCCCTTCCCCCCCCCCCCAAAAAAACCCGGCTAGATCCGCCCTTGCCAGACTGTCAATGACGTTGACACTCTGGGCAGGGTAGCCAGAATTTCGCCCGGGAGGGGGTGGGGGCAAATGGGATAAGAGGGGCCCTCGTAGCCGATGGGGGCCCACATAATTAAAACAGTACAGTATGTTGTAAAACAACTACAAATAAATTTTCGACAACGAAAAAAATACGTTATATGTTTTTTTGTGGTGAAAAACCTTTAAAAAAATTGAGCATCCGAGATAGCCATTTTGAATAGCATGTCATTTCCTTTCTTTTTGAGTTTTTGATTTGCAACTTTCTCCAGAACTCGAATTTATTCGATTTTCCAAACATTTATCTTCTTTCACCAAAAATGGTATGGCACAACGTCACAAAAAAACGTCGTTATCTCCCAAAGTACTCCACTATTTGCATAGAACTTTTGTGATAAGACGTATAATTGATGCAGCATAAGGTACTGAAAGATTGACGTAAATATCTATCATTGTTTTCAAGTTATTCAGAAACTTCTGGAGGGGAAAGATTCTGCCACCTCCAGCGGGGCGCGGGTTGATGATAATATTAGCCGCTTTCACGAAGAATTAAAAGATTGAAAAGATTCTGATAAGTTTCTGAAAAGTTTCTGAAAAGTTTAAAAGTTTTGGTATAAAAGTCTTAGTAGCCGTTGTCACGAAGGATGACAACGGCTACTTGCTGAAAGATTCTGAAAAGTTTCTCAAAAGTTTAACAAGTTTTGGTATAGAAGTCTTTGGTATAGAAGTTCGACGATCCATTGACCTTTTTTTAAACATATGCGTCTAGAGTCCATTCGTTCAGTTTAACATACCGTCATACTAGGACTACTAAACCTTGCAGCGTCATAGATCACAGGTGATGGGCCAGCATCGATTCGCCGCCGCTTGCGACCCGCGTGCCGCGCGCACATAGCCAAAGTCAAGCAGCACAGACCGGCCGCCGGATTGGGCCGGATTAGGCGGCCAATAGCGTCACACGACAGATAATTTTCTGAACCTTGGCCAATAGCGTCACACGACACATAATTTTCTGAACCGTTCTGACAAGTTTCAGTCTGTGGAGATCTGGAAGTTTTGGTATAGAAGTCTTAGTTCACAACCGATCCATCAATGTGTATGACCTATCAACTGACCTATCGTGCTAATTACTACCAAACCGCAATTTTGTCAACGTATTATGATCTTACCAACATATTACATAATTATGAGGGACATTTCAAACCCAAAATCGCATGTAAAAGTTGTGTATTTTCTTTTCAGCGCGATAATCCTTCATGAAAACGGCTAATATAAAAGTCTTAAGTATAAAAGTCTTATAAAATTCTTAAAACGAACCGTTTTAAGACTTTTATAAGACTTTTATACTTAATACTTTTATACTAGCCGTTTTCACAAAGGATTATTGCGCTGAAAAGTTTCTGAAAGATTCTGAAAGTTTTAAAAAACTACACAACTTTTACATGCGAGTTTTGGCTAGAAATGTTCCTCATAATTTTGTAATATGTCGGTAAGAATAAAATATGTTGACAAAATTGCGGTCTGGTGGTAATAAGCAAGATAAGTATTGATAGAATCTTCCTGAAACTTTCAAGAAGATTCAGGAAGATTCTATCAATACTTATCTTGCTTATTACCACCAAACCGCAATTTTGTCACCATATTGTATTCTTACCAACATATTAACAATTATGAGGGATATTTCTAGCCAAAAATCGCATGTAAAAGTTGTGTAGTTTTTCAAAACTTTCAGAATCTTTCAGAAACTTTTCAGCGCAAAAATCCTTCGTGAAAACGGCTATTAAGACATTTATACCAAAACTTTTTGTCTCCGACGTTACTAACATCACTGAAAACAAAGATAACTTCGATTGGTCTTCGAGAGCCTCACAGGCGCTCGACCGGCAGACCACCTCTACCAACACAGGTCCCTCTAAAGGCCGACAGAGAGCACTCTACATATTTTACTTGGATTTAGAGTAAGTCCACATCTGACGGACCAGGCTGTCAGACGACCTAGATTCTACTGCAGCGGCAGTCTGTCAGATGGTGAGATAATTTTGCGAAAATGTCTAACGTCGTCGGCATACAGAAGGCAGCCGGAATAAATTTCGCGAGGCAAGTCGTTGATAAAAGTGAAAACAGAAGCGGAGTCAAAAGAGATCCTTCTGGAACACCAGATATCACTGGTTTCCAGTTGGATGTTTGCCGTTGACCCTGTGACACCTATCGGACAGATATGAGACCACACCTGCACCTGCAGCTGTTTTCTTCAAGGGTGGACGCAGAGCGGACTCGGGTGAGGCGAGGAGCGGGCAGAGAGGAGTGGGCGAGCGGGGCGCGGGCAGGGAGGGGTGGGCGAGCGAGGAGCGGGCAGGGAGAGGTGGGCGAGCGGGGCGCGGGCAGGGAGAGGTGGGCGAGCGGGGCGCGGGCAGGGAGAGGTGGGCGAGCGGGGCGCGGGCAGGGAGGAGTGGGCGAGCGGGGCGCGGGCAGGGAGAGGTGGGCGAGCGGGGCGCGGGCAGGGAGGAGTGGGCGTTATTGCTCCTACCACTTTCACGATGACACCACTGCAAAGAGTGATCGTCGTGCTAATGCGTCGTTGCTAACCACACTAAAAAGTAAAATAAATTCAGAGTAATCCGCATGTTCTATTGTAACACTACCGCCCTAGTAACAGGCCGTTTCCGTAAGTCGGCCAATTCGCGATGTCGGCACTTCTGGCCCGATCCCGGCTGGCATTGTTGGACAATTCTGGTCTCAGATGTGTAAACTCTGCAGTGTGCGGATGCCTTGTGATATGAGGGGGCGGTTTGGCTGAAAGGCGCTGTCAGAGCCACACATCTCGTGTCGAGTGCCATGTCTGCAGTTGAGAGAGCTAAGGAGAGATAGAAAGCCAAGGAAGTGCTGGCGATGCCCACCGCCAGCGCCTCCGAGGCCGGAGCCCATACGCTCCCTTTCAGCTGATGCCTTTGAAGTAACGACTTCTTCGAACGCTCAGAAAGCGGTTACGACCTCAAACTCGTCGGGTTAAGTGGTGTGAAGTGCCAAGTCAACGTTCTGACATTTCCATAAAGTTTGAAGTGGATCATGTAAAATGTAGCGCACAGCGCTTTACCCGGAACTAACGCTTATATTGATCAGACTCAAATGGATTCTGTTGCCACGCGGCTCATGTTTACAAGTTTTGAGTGTCGTATTTGAAGGTAATTGGCTAGCTTTTGAACTGGGGAACAACAATTAAAGTCAGTTCGATTCAAAGCAACCACATTTGCTCTGCTGACTTTGAACTAAAGTGGTTTTGCTGGAAAGCATTCACAATTGCTTCCGATGGTATTCAACATTCATTCTAGCATTTCACTAGTTCCGTCTCTTTTAGTTGGCACAGTGTCGCCGGCTAAAAGCATTGACAGACAGCTCAGAACTACTGTCAGCTCTACCACTCTCTACCCAGGTCTACCCAGCTCTGCCCAGGCACGTAGTCAGGATTTCGTCCAGAGGGGTGCGGCGCCTCGAAAGGGCCACCTTTCCGAGTGTTGAAAGGGCCCTCTTCCCAAGCGTTGAAAGGGCCAAACAAAACGGATGAAAAGGCACGTTACAAGGATGGAGAATGCAGTATGACGGGTATGCCATGGGTCATACCAACTTTGAAAGTTGGAATCAGCGACACCATTTTGGAATCAGCTATACCAACTTCCAATATTTTTAGGGTGAAGACCTGGAACTCTTAAATAAATTGCGCCGCGGAGCGGCACGAAAAGGTTGAGTATTATGCCCTGGATATCCATTCCATCAATGCGTCGCATTGCGTAATGCGTATGGCGCGGACCTCTAACAATGTTATTGTGCGTTTAAAAGTGCGGTTAAGAAGTGTTAAAGCAAACTATTTTGCCCAATCATATAGGAAAGCAGCAACATAACACATAAATGCGCTGAGAAACGGCACGATTTTTCCACCCGCATATAATAATACAATTTGTAGTTAAATTAGGCCGCGGAGCGTCGCGAAAATTTTGAGTTTTACTCCCTGGACAACTGCATTCCTACTGTATACTAACTGCATAACTGCAATAACTGCATTCTTACTGCCCAGGGTTCCTTCAGATCGTCTAGGGGCCCCTCCGACCTTTTCAACGCCCTTCCGACCTGTTCAAGGACTCATCTGGGATCCACGAAAAGACGTGATGTGGGGTAGGTGATATAAATTAAATACAAAGAGGACTTACTCCACAAGAAAAATATTAAAATCGGAGCTTTCGAGTATATTGTAACACCCTTAGTCCAGTGCCTCGGCTAAGGAATTCTCACTGGGGGGGAGGGCAATTCGAGGAAAAAAACATGCTGCTAAGGCATATGGTTAAGCGCAGGCACGTAGCCAGGATTTTTATCAGGGGGTCCGCACGTCAGTGGTAGAATCATATTTCGCTCCTCAACCACATTTTGTTGACCTGGGGGGGGGGGGTAGGTAGTGTCGGGTCGTCATAAACAAAAAATATCTAGTATAAATTGGTTTGTTTGCACGGGGGAGGCTTTGGCCATGCCCCCCCCCCCCCCTTGTTACGTCCTTGATTAAGCGTACCTATGCATAAGTACTGATACATTTTAAGTGGGATAACGACAAACATAAGTGTAAAACAGAAATAAAATAGTAGAATAATACAATAATGAAGATAAATACAAATTATCAATTTAAACACGCCCATCATCGAAGGTCCACACCTGTGATGTCGATTTTTGAAAACGATTTGGGGGACCGAACAGGAACAGAGCGAAGAAGTCCACCGGCGCCATAGCTTTACCAATACAACTAAATCGGTCGAACATTAACACATTTCCTGAAGGAAGATCTAAGCAGCTTATACAAGGGAGCATTTGTTTTAAAGCAGTTCTTAACCAGCGCCCTGCCGGCGCTCGGCGCTAGCTCAGTCGTGCTAGGGGAGGCATCTGACGCCCCCACCCCCGAACTCGGCTCCAATGAGGATTAGGCAAAATCCACAAATACCGTTAGATAGCTCGTCTAAATTCATGTCGAAATTGTCACATCGCTCAGTCAAACACTGTGGCTGTGGCTCGACCACAAACTTCTTTGGAGGTGGGGCCACTTGAGATGTGACCTGGTGACCTGAAATGACCCTAGTCAAAATGTGTACCTTAGGTACGCAGTTCATGCCGAAACAGCTGAGTCAGAAACAGCGGTGCTGCACGCCGCCAATTCTCGAAAGGAAAAAAAAATAAGGGGCGTCCCAACCCAACCTCCCCCTAAAACGCCCCACCCTCGGCTCGGTACGACACGACTTTGTTTGCAAAAGCACACAAAGTCGGACGAGTTTTGAGACAGTTCTTCAAAACGACGTTTTATGACGTTCTATATTCACCAATGGATCAAGGGCTCAATTAGAGCCATCATATCCCTTCCACAATAAAACAAAAACATTAGTTAAGCATTTTGTGAGACGTTTCATTTTCGACAACAACAAAAACAATTTAAATAAGGGGCGTTAATCAAATAGTTGACCTACAATTAGTAGCTCATCAAATTATCGTATTAATCAGTGCTGATCCAACCCATGCAATAGGTTTGCCTTGCAATGGAAATGGTATCCCTTGGAATGGAAAACGAGGCACCAAAACTAAGAATAGTTGTTACCATGGTTGTTGCCGTTGATTGCTGATTACTGTACAACTCATCTCACATATTAGCAGTTTCCACGAAGGATTTTGCGTTTGTGGCGATTGTGGCGATTGGGGCGTTTGGGGTAAATGGGTCTATAGCTTGGAAGAACAAGGCTTTTTCTGTTGATTTTTGTTATCAATCACAATTTTATGAATTAATGTATAAGTATATGCTCTTACAATGCAATATTTACCGTTAGTTTGCTTTGAATATTCACATTCATGAGCAAATCTGGCAATTTTGGGTTGTGTTAGTTCCTTCTACAAAACATACCGAAAACGCCCCAAAAGAGGCGAAAAAGTATACTAGATAATCAGCTTTGATTAAATAAAATACGCAATTGACAGTTAGTTAGGGCAAAATGAAAATATTAATGGCAAAGAAATATAACATTATGATGAAAAACGCAATAAAATGTCAAAAGCACACCTTAATTAAACGTCGACCGACCTTAATTCAACGTCGCTCCGTCCCGCTGAGATCGTCAAATTTAGAGCGATAACTTCGTTGGTTTCCGAAAACCGGAACAATCCTTACGCATTTCGAATCACACCAAATGTGTTTTTATTTAATTAATTGATTAATTGATGAATCTCACAACAACAACAAAAATGAAAAGACCTCATAAAAGGCAGAGTTTGGTCCCCAAAGATACTTTTGGCTCCCTCAATGTTTTATGGCCAATGTCGGATCCAAGGGGGCCAAGGCCAAATCTCCCAAACCGCCTGAAATCAGCAAGAAATGACTTATTTTCTAACTAAAAAGCCAAGAAACCTTTACGAAAGAAAGTTTATTAATCACCCATTCATCCATAAAGAAGCAAACTCCGATTAGTTTGTTTAATTGTTTCTACTTTTTGTGGATTTCGCCGCAAAAACAAACTTGTTTTGCCATTCTGGGTTCTCCCTTGTGTCTGGCCTTAGATCGGGTATTTGACACATATGCCATGGTTTCAGCCACGGTGATCTGTGGAAAACTAAGCTTCTGATGAATTCGTTGGTTCTAGGAACATAGACTACCCAAAACCACTTCCATCACATCACACGACGAAACCGGGGGAATATCGGCGAAGCAATATTTCTCTCCTTCGTAAAGTGTTAGCTGTTTGTGTCCTCTGGGGTGGCCCTCGGCCCTCGCCCTCGGCCCCCACAGCCATATTTCGATCGCATAACCGATTTCACCGCATATCTGACGAATAAATTGAGGGCTGTGTGCCAGCATTTGGCCGACACGACCGATGATGAATGGGTCTCTCGAAAACATGCGGACGTTGAGCCGATATCAGCCCAATGCTTGGCAGGACGACGGCCCGAGTTTCATGTATTTCGTTTTGAAAACAATGTGCCACGTTTACGTAGTATGAACATCATTCGGAAGCTTTAAAAAACGTTCAAAACGAATAACAATTATTTAAGTTATTAACGTCTAACCGTAATATGTGAGATGAGTTGTACAGTAATCAGCAATCAACGGCAACAACCATGGTAACAACTATTCTTAGTTTTGGTGCCTCGTTTTCCATTCCAAGGGATACCATTTTCCATTACAAGGCAAACCTATTGCATGGGTTGGATCTGCACTGATTGATACGATAATTTGATGAGTTACTAATTGTAGGTCAACTATTTTATTAATTGAATTGTTTTTGGGGGGTCGAAAATGAAACGTCTCACAGAATCCTTAACTAATGTTTTTGTTTTATTGTGTAAGGGATATGATGGCTCTAACTGATCCATTGGTGCATCCAGAACGTCCAAAAACGTCATTTTGAAGAACTGTCTCAAAACTTGTCCGACCTTGTGTGCTTTTGCGAGCAACGTCGTGTCGTACCGAGCCGAGAGTGGGGCGTTTTAGGGTGAGCTGGGTTGGGACGCCCCTTATTCTTTTCCTTTCGAGAATTGGCGGCGTGCAGCAGCACCGTTTCTGGCACTGCTGTTTCGTCATGAACTGCGCACCATAAGTAAACATTTTGACTAGGGTCATCTCAGGTGAAGTCACCAGGTCACATCAAGTGGCCCCACCTCCAAAGAAGTTTGTGGTCGAGCCACAGCCACAGTGTTTGACTGAGCGATGTGACAATTTCGACATGAATTTAGACGAGCTATCTAACGGTATTTGTGGATTTTGCCTAATCCTCATTGGAGCCAAGTTCGGGGGTGGGGGCGTCAGATGTCTCCCCTAGCACGACTGAGCTGGCGCCGAGCGCCGGCAGGGCGCTGGTTAAGAACTGCTTTAAAACCAATGCTCCCTTGTATAATCTGCTTAGATCTTCCTTCAGGAAATGTGTTAATGTTCGGCCGATTTAGTTGTATTGGTAAAACTATGGCGCCGGTGGACCCCGTCGCTCCGTTCCTGTTCGGTCCCCCAAATCGTTTTCAAAAATCGACATCACAGGTATCTTCGATGGTGGGCGTGTTTAAATTGACAATTTGTATTTATCTTCAGTACTGTATTATTCTACTATTTTATTTCTGTTTTACACTTATGTTTGTCGTTATCCCACTTATAATGCATCGCGCGCCTCCAGGAGCTTCTCCTTCACCACTGGCAGGAGGATGCTGGAAAATCTGTCAGCAGTCACCCCGAGTGCCTCCAGGCCCATCACACGAGCAGTCAGCTGGTCAATGAGACAGTGCATCGCTTTCAGGTCATCATGCTTTGACACACCAGGTAGCTCAAGTAGCTGCTTCAGCAGCATCTCCCTCCTCACGTGATCCCTGGCATACCGACGGGTCAACACATCCACAGCAGAATGATAGCCCTCTTCAGACACAGGTATGCCCTGTATGACCTGCTTTGGCACGTTACCCAGGTGTGACTTGAGCAGTACAAACTTTTGCACGTCAGCATACCTTTGGTTGCGATGGATGGAGACTCGGTACTGCTCCCAGAACTCCGCCCACTTCAGCACATCACCTTCGAAGGTAGGCAGCTTTACCACCAGGGACGACGTCAGGTCAAACTGATGGTCATCAAAACTCCTGGCTGGCACGCTAGTGCACTGTTGGTATCTGAGGCAGACTCAAGACGACTGAGTAGGCGTGAAGCTTTGAACAGCTCCTCAGACATGACATCGTCATGGTTGTTTTCATCATACAATCCCGCCTTGTCCAGCATGACCTGCACTTCCTCCATCCATTCCATTCATTCTGACCTTCTCAAAAAACATGCATCGTATAGGCAAGATCATCCTGATCTACCGTCCATCATCCTGACCATCCTGATCCTGATGTCCGGTACTCTTTCAAATCATTACTCAGGCGGGTGGTCTTACCTCTCAATCGACTTCTTATCTTGAAGTCTTCCTCCATCTTGATCACAACTCACACAGGTTCACAATCACAATCCTATCTTGATGTCTCAGCAGCAAATAGGGCAATACAAATCAACAAAGCTAATCAAAAGACTGATGAGAATCAGCCATCCGGCCCGGAGGACTATGACGTTAATGGTAGCTGGTTGGTAACCTCAATTTTCGGTTCTCCGAAGCGCACTGTCGGCACACAAACGTCTCAGGTGGTGGTCAGAGAGAATCTATTTTCCAACACGGCGCAATAAACCCACTTAAACTCAGCGGCCATATACAAATGGTAACACTGGCCCGAAGCGTAACTGAAACAGAGGAAATCTTTCACGCGACGAAATACTTTTATAAACAGGTCTCAGTTACAACACATTGTGCACCACACCATAATTTATATATTTCTTCCGACAAAGCCGTTAAACTAAACTTAACCTAACAAAACCTAATAATAATAATGGCTTCGTCAGAAGCAGTATTGAAATTTCACTGTATTGCACAATTTGCTGCTGCCTTTCTGATGTTACCATATGACGCTGTGACGTCATACCATGCTGCCATAATCTGCATAACAGAAGAGTAGTCAGCTGACGGTAATGTTACGACAGACTGAAAAGTGGGTTATCTTTGACTGTCTACAAGATGGTCTGTGGGGGTCTAGGGTAGGTTCCGCAGCGCAGCGGCCAGCGAGCGAATGCGATCGGAGCGTTCTAAGCGTGGGTCCCTGCAACCGTAATTCGTTAAAGGTTAGGTCAGGTTTGATTATGTATCGTTTTTAGTGACATCATAGCTTTGGTATTACTGGTACGCTTTTCTGTTTGTTGTAATACTACTCTCTTCTTTTATTAATGAAGTTTAACCCTTGTTTGAGACTTGGTTTAATTAAGAAATAATGATACAAATGATTTGTCTCAAAATTCGGAAAATAGGCTAAAAAAGTGTCACTATATTTCGGCACAAACCTTCATCAGGTACCCACTTTACATCAGGTAAGACATCACTTACCTGATGAAGGTTTGTGCCGAAATATAGTGACACTTTTTTCGACTATTTTCCGAATTTTATTTTATTTTATTTTCCGAACCTGTGTGAGTTGTGATCAAGATGGAGGAAGAGTTAAAGATAAAAAGTCGATTGAGAGGTAAGGCCACTCGCCTGAGTAATGATTTGAAAGAGTACCGGACATCAGGATCAGGATGGTCAGGATGATGGACGGTAGATCAGGATGATCTTGCCTATACGATACATGTTTTTGAGAAGGTCAGAATGAATGGAATGGATGGAGGAAGTGCAGGTCATGCTGGACAAGGCGGGATTGTATGATGAAAACAACCATGACGATGTCATGTCTGAGGAGCTGTTCAAAGCTTCACGCCTACTCAGTCGTCTTGAGTCTGCCTCAGATACCAACAGTGCACTAGCGTGCCAGCCAGGGGTTTTGATGACCATCAGTTTGACCTGAGGTCGTCCTTGGTGGTAAAACTGCCTACCTTCGAAGGTGATGTGCTGAAGTGGGTGGAGTTCTGGGAGCAGTACCGAGTCTCCATCCATCGCAACCAAAGGTATGCTGACGTGCAAAAGTTTGTACTGCTCAAGTCACACCTGGGTAACGTGCCAAAGCAGGTCATAGAGGGCATACCTGTGTCTGAAGAGGGCTACCATTCTGTTGTGGATGTGTTGACCCGTCGGTATGCCAGGGATGACGTGAGGAGGGAGATGCTGCTGAAGCAGCTACTTGAGCTTCCTGGTGTGTCAAAGCATGATGACCTGAAAGCGATGCACTGTCTCATTGACCAGCTGACTGCTCGTGTGATGGGCCTGGAGGCACTCGGGGTGACTGCTGACAGATTTTCCAGCATCCTCCTGCCAGTGGTGAAGGAGAAGCTCCCGGGGGCGCGCGATACATTTTAAGTGAGATAACGACAAACATAAGTGTAAAACAGAAATACAATAGTAGAATAATACAATACTGAAGATAAATACAAATTATCAATTTAAACACGCCCTTCATCGAAGGTCCACACCTGTGATGTCGATTTTTGAAAACGATTTGGGGGACCGAACAGGAACGGAGCGAAGGGGTCCACCGGCCCCATAGCTTTACCAATACAACTAAATCGGTCGAACATTAACACCATTCCTGAAGGAAGATCTAAGCAGCTTATACAAGGGAGCATTTGTTTTAAAGCAGTTCTTAAGGTGAATTATTGAACTATTATCTAATGGTGAAGGTGTGCTAGGTGTCCAGTCATGTCCATTTTGTGTATATGGTCAAGTAGTGTTGAAATGTGGAGTGTGTTGTAGGCTTGTTTTAGGTCGAGGAAGAGTGCCGCTGAGTGTGATGCTTGAGTGCAAATTAATTTTGGGATATCTTATGTGAGTTTAACCAGGTTGTCAGTTGCGCTTCGTTCTGGCAAGAACCCTGATTGGTTGTTTGATATGATGTTTATTGATTTGATAAAAATATAGCAGTCTTTCTCGAATCATTCACTCACAGATTGTGTGGTAACACCTGGTCAGTTATATTGGCCTGTAGCTTTCCGTGAGAGTTAGATCTTTTGTTGGTTTTAAAATATAGGGATGATGTGAGCATGCAGCCAGGTGTTAGGGTATTCATGTGAAGTACAAAAATGACCCCAGCTGAGCTAGGGTCATTTTTTCTGTGACACTTTTGGTCGGGCCACTCAAAGCACTTTTACCTCCCCTGCCTTGAAGCTCCCATCGAATCACGCTAAAAATAAAAACATAAAGCATAGGCAGGCGATGAGGTTTTCTGCCTATAAGCAGGCGAGTAAAGCCAGCAATGATTCATGAAGGAAAACATCATAATTTGGAGTGACCTTGATGTATCTTTCTGCATTTATGTCTCACGGTACATGCGCTTATGTGTACCCCTAAAAATAACATTTATGATTTTGGTGGGTTTCCACTGCCAATGTGGTTTTGTACCTCATACTTGCAAAAATAATAAATTGCTCTTGAATCCTAAGCGATTTGGTGTCACCTCCCATTCAAATAGGTACCATAACAATGCCGATGGTTTATTTACATATTATACGTAGATAAGCATTAACCCTATTTGTAACAGGCTCCTAGCTACCCCTATTTGTAACAGGGGGCGAACCTCCCCCCCCCCCCCCCCCGGAGATCGAGATCAAGATCCAACCGTCCGATTTTCACAAATCAAACGGCGTTTGATTCCCCTCACTCAACACGATCTACATTTCTAAAAAAAATGACAAATACAAATTGATAGGGGGCAGTAGGGTGCGTCAATCCCGACAAAAGTCGCAATTGTTTTGGTTTTCGCACTTTTTCCCATGATTTTGTCAATGCCGATTGCAACCATGTCAGTAGTTTTCATGTGGGATTGTTGGAAACCCGGACTCATTTTATTTTAAAATTGTAGTTTTTTCCATTGACTTATAATGGCGGGTGGGGACGCAAAACACACCTAGTTATTATTTGGTTATTTTGTATCGTGATTTATGAAATTTCTGCTGCGTACGTGAACAAAGCAAATTCTGGTAAACTGAATCTGGCGTACGTAAACAAAGAAAATTATAACTAATAAACTAAAAAACATGACTTTTTCCTCGAAAATGTGAAAATACAATGTTATCAAAATGTTATTATAATTTTGTAATATTTCGGCCACAGACCTTTATCAAACAGTAAAACATTTCGGTAGGAGCCTGTGTCGAAATGTTTTACTGTTTGATAAAGGCCCTTGGCTGAAATATTACAACATAATAATAACATTTTGATAACATTGTATTTTCACATTTTCGAGGAAGAGGTCATGTTTTTTAGTTTATTAATTATATAAAGTATGTTCCTCGCACAAGCACAAAAAAAAACTCTATAAATAAAATTCTGGTAAACTGAATTGGGTCTCGATCATCTCGATCAACATTCACTGAACCGAAATCAGACGTTAATTTAGGAGGCGGATTAAGACCTTTTGTGTACTAGATAATAATCTGACCATGCGACCATTCGCCCGATCGTTAGAGAAGAAGGCATTACTACGCAAGCCGTCTTCTGTGCTGAATTTATCCTGGCAAAAGGTGTGTGAAGGTGGTGAGGATCTCAGTGAGTTGGTCCCATTCAAGGGGAAGATCCTGCTGCCAACGAAGGAGGAAGCCCTTGCTGCTCTACAACGTCTACAGAACCAGCCAGCGTATGCAATATTTCTCGAAAGAAGCAGTAGCGGACTTTGTCGTAGAGGAGATATCAACACTGGAGGAAAACAAACATCGAGACGAGACAAAAAATCAACATGAAAAAGGACTGTTGAAAATGGTGTGGAAACGACGAGATCTTGTCAAAACCCTAACGTACAATGGAGCCAAACAAGTGAAGAAGAGATACATATTCGCCAATGACATGAAGAAGTTGTGGGACATGGCGAGTCCAGCAGCAGAAATCCAGCTGAAGAAAGACCGTCTTCTGAATGACAGCTCAACAAGAGAAGATCTTGAGTTCCTTCGATATCAGCGTGGCCCATGAAGATGAGTATAGGGCCTATACTCATCTTCCTGGGCCACAGTATAGGGCCTATACTCATCTTCCTGGGGCCACAGTATAGGGCCTATACTCATCTTCCTGGGCCACAGTATAGGGCCTATACTCATCTTCCTGGGGCCACAGTATAGGGCCTATACTCATCTTCCTGGGGCCACAGTATAGGGCCTATACTCATCTTCCTGGGGCCACAGTATAGGGCCTATGCTCATCTTCCTGGGCCACAGTATAGGGCCTATACTCATCTTCCTGGGCCACAGTATAGGGCCTATACTCATTTTCCTGGGGCCACAGTATAGGGCCTATACTCATCTTACTGGGCCACAGTATAGGGCCCTATACACATCTTCCTGGGGCCACAGTGTGGGGCCTATACTCATCTTCCTGGGGCCACAGTATAGGGCCTATACTCATCTTCCTGGGGCCACAGTATAGGGCCTATACTCATCTTCCTGGGGCCACAGTATAGGGCCTATACTCATCTTCCTGGGGCCACAATATAGGGCCTATACTCATCTTCCTGGGGCCACAGTATAGGGCCTATACTCATCTTCCTGGGCCCAACAGTATAGGGCCTATACTCATCATCCTGGGGCCACAGTATAGGGCCTATACTCATCTTCCTGGGGCCACAGTATAGGGCCTATACTCATCTTCCTGGGCCACAGTATAGGGGCCTATACTCATCTTCCTGGGGCCACAGTATAGGGCCTATACTCATCTTCCTGGGGCCACAGTATAGGGCCTATACTCATCTTCCTGGGGCCACAGTATAGGGCCTATGCTCATCTTCCTGGGGCCACAGTATAGGGCCTATACTCATCTTCCTGGGGCCACAGTATAGGGCCTATACTCATCTTCCTGGGGCCACAGTATAGGGCCTATACTCATCTTCCTGGGGCCACAGTATAGGGCCTATACTCATCTTCCTGGGGCCACAGTATAGGGCCTATACTTATCTTCCTGGGGCCACAGTATAGGGCCTATACTCATCTTCCTGGGGCCACGCTAATCTCGAAGGAACTCAAGATCTTCTCTTGTTGAACTGTCATTCAGAAGATGGTCTTTCTTCAGCTGCATTTGGGTTGATGGACTCGCCATGTCCCACAACTTCTTCATGTCATTGGCGAATATTTATCTCTTCTTCACTTGTTTGGCTCCATCGTACGTCAGGTTTTTGACGAGATCTCGTCGTTTCGTCCTTTTTCATGTTGATTTTTGTGTTCGTCTCGATGTTAGCTTTCCTCCAGTGTTGATATCTCCTCTACGACAAAGTCCGCTATTGCTTCTTTCAAGAAATATTGCATACGTGGGCTGGTTCTGTAGACGTTGTAGAGCAGCAGGGCTTCCTCCTTCGCTGGCAGCAGGATCTTCCCCTTGAATGGGACCAACTCACTGAGATCCTCACCATCTGCAAACGCCTTGTGCCAGGATAAACTCAGCACAGAAGACGGCTTGCGTAGTAATACCTTCTTTCCTGACGATCGGGTGAATGGTCGCATGGTCAGATTGATATATATATATATATATATATATATATATATATATATATATTATATATATATATATATATATATATATATATATATATATATATATATATATATATATATATATATATATATATTATATATATATATATATATATATATATATATATATATATATATATATATATATATATATATATATATATATATATATATATATATATATATATATATATATATATATATATATATATATATATATATATATATATATATATATATATATATATATATATATATATACATATATATATATATATATATATATATATATATATATATTCATATGTATATATATATATATATATATATATATATATTATATATATATATATATATATATATATATATATATATATATATATATATATATATATATATATATATATATATATATATATATATATATATATATATATATATATATATATATATATATATATAATTCAAATCTTTGAAGAGGAGCTTTTCATGCATCAGTTTGTAACAGAGCCAACCAGACATTGCTCCATTCTAGACCTTGTATTCTCAGACAACAGTGATCTAGTTAGTGACATAAGTATTTGTGCAGGTCTAGGAACCAGTGATCACAATATGGTTAAATTCAATATCTCATCAGAAATGAGGCCCAAAGTTAACCTTATTATGGTTCCAAACTTCAGCCGGGCTGATTTTGATGGTATTAGAAATGACCTCGCACAGATAAAATGGAACGTTGAGTTGGCAGGTTTAGATGCATGTGAGGCCTGGAATGTTTTCAAAGCTAGATTAAGCCAAATTCAAAATCGGCATATACCCCTCAGGCACAAACGTAACAGAACCAAGGGCAATCCAGTTTGGCTTACCCCAGAAGTAAGGAGTGCTATACAAGCTAAAAGAAGTGCATTTGGCATTTTGAAGGGATCTTCACTAGATATAAATCAGAAGGCCTACCAGAATGCAAGAAATTCAGTTAAGAAAAAGGTCAGAGCAGCTAAAAGGGCAAAGGAACTTGATTTAGCTAGACATTGTAATGCAGATAGTAAGAAGTTCTTCAGTTTTTATAAGTTAAGTACAGTTTCCAAAAATATAGGTCCATTTAAGGTAGATGATGTGTTAGTTAGCAAGGACAGTGAAATGGTTGAAGTGCTTAATGATCAGTTTCAATCTGTCTTTACTATCGAGGACCAGAGTAGTATTGCAGCACTTCAGCCTGAGCTAGAGACAGAGGAGACTATAGGAGAGCTAGGTGGCATAAGTAGTGAACTTGTTCTAGAATATCTAAAGAAAGTAAGGCCTAACAAGGCAGAAGGACCTGATGAAATCCATGCTAGACTTTTAAGAGAATCTGAAAGGGAGTTGTCGGTTCCATTAGCCATAATATTTTCTAAATCACTTGCAGATAGTAAAATTCCACTTGATTGGAAAAGAGCAAATGTTGTTCCTATTCATAAAAAGGGAGATAGAAGTAAAGAGGAAAACTATAG
>JAXIVJ010012852.1:0-38980 GCA_036785665.1 Chirona hameri | reverse complement strand
GTGTCACGTGTCTGCTGGACACGCTGTGCAGACACGTGGTCCTCGCTGTCACGTGACCGGCAAGTGTCACGTGTCTGCTGGACACGCTGTGGAGACACGTGACCCTCCACTGTGCAGACACGTGGTCCTCCACTGCAGGAGCCTTCCACTGCCGCCTGACCGGCGGTGGTGACGGAAGGTATTTTCGGAGGGGGGGGGGGCAAATAAACGCAGGGGCACCCTCAGCCAAAGAGCCCCCTCATACGGCCAAAGCCTATGAGGGCGCCGCTTCGCGGCTTCGGCGGCATACACAAGTTTCGCAATTGCTTATACAAATTTGGAAAATGGGAAAATGAATTCCTTAAGTGTCTGGCAGAGGCTCTACTTGGCGGTAATTGCTGGCCCCAGGTCAGGGCCCACTCTCTTCATGAAATATTAACTTTCAAGCGGGCTACATGTTTAGCTAGTCTACCGAGTTCCGAAAAATGCGACGCGAACGCAAAGAAGCGGACATCGGCACCAGGAAGCTACTCCAGCGGTGCTCAACTTGCTGGACCGAAGAGCTAATAGTGGGGACCAGGTCAGAACCATCTGCTCAAGCCATCTCCCTCCAGGCTCCTCCAGATCCACAGGGACCATTTATGCGCGGAAAAGTCATTCTGCCTCTTGCTGCTTTCAAACCATTTGCACTGTTACCAGTTGTTTGTTACAGTTCGGTGCATATGTATACAGTTATGATTATCATATGTCCAGTCTCTCTTGAAAGTAACTATCCATCGCGTGCGGCGCTCCACCGAACTACCTACAACAGTTTGAGAGCCCCAGCACATTCGAAACGCCTGATGGCTAGTGCGGTCCGAGAGGGGAGGGTGACTGGTCAAAGGTCGTGTCACCCGCCCCTCTCTTCCTCGACCCACCACGACGCCCCCCGCTTTGAAGCTTTTCACGCCTTGCGTGATCGTGCAATAGAGTAGATATGCAACTTTTTTGCCCCTGGCTCACGCGATGTGGTATTTCAAATTTTGCAAATTGTTCCTGTTTGTGTAAGTTTAAAACACAGACACACACAATGGACTTCTCAACATCCGATGTATTTATCAATTCATGACTCATGAGATGACATAACAAAACAAAAATATTTTATTTATGATTACGTTGTATATGTTTAAGTTATTGATTATTGTCGCAAAATAATTATATCACCAATAGCTACAACAGATAGGCTTGACTCCTTAAATTTGCTCCTTTATTTGCTGTTCCTAAAGGTTAATGCTAACAAAGGTATTTCAAATTCAATAAGTTGCAGCTCGGTTATGGAACGTTCACGAAATCATGTGTTTAAGCTATACGATGTGTTTCTATGTGTCTAACTATCTGCAATGCTTTATTGAATAGAAAGTCTCGTGCTGCATCAAAATACAATGTTTTTCTTTTCAATAACGGGACTGTTTGAGTAGCTTTAATTTCATTCATTGCGATTGTATTGCAAGTTTAAAATCCATCTTATCACACTAAATACTCTCGTATTTTGCACATTATCATTATCGAAAAATAGTTCATCACCTCGAAGCTGCATCACTGCCGGCTGAGCGCTGAGTTGGATTGCAGATGCCGAAAATAGAGATGATAGGATTAGTAAGATTGAAAACACTGCCACAAACCATCTGCGCAAATCCTGAGTTGGGCTTGGCTAAGAGTAAGCACATCACATGCACACCACTGCTCAGTGCTCATGCTGAATCAACAGCTTGACAAGGACGGACTCGTGAAGATAGCGAGCCAGCCAGTGCAGATCAGCACCAGGCCCGCTGGGCCGGAATTCCGGCCGCCGACTTTGTGTAGCTCATAGCCTTGTAACTATAGTGAACAGGTTTATTTGCATACTATGGTACTCACAATTATTTTTGCTAGTGTCGATGCGCCATAAAACACCAATCATCATTATCATCCTTCAGGCAATATCAATGGCAATGGCATTATATATCGGCAGTTAGTTACTCTCGTCACTGCACGAAGAACAGTAAATTCGCTATAACTCGAAACAAAAATCGGCGAAATGTCTTCATGGTTGCACACAAGACGGAACAATGATGTATAAGAAGGTACCCGAAGTTTCACATTGATAGAGCTATCAGTTGTTTAGCTATTGCGAAAAATCATATAAGGGGGGGGGGGGCGTTAAATGCCCCCCCCCCCCCACCACTCAGTCAATGGCGGGTTAATTTATGAAAACATAAAACTTCGAAAAAATGGAAACAAATATTTGTTTTATATTAGCCATTTCCACGAAGGATTATTACGCTAAAGAGTTTCTGAAAGATTCTGAAAGTTTTTAAAAACTACACAACTTTTACATGCGATTTTTAGCTAAAAATGTCCATCATAATGTGTTAATATGTTGGTAAGAATAAAATATGTTGAATAAATTGCGGTTTTGGTGGTAATTTCGAGATAAGTATTGATAGAATCTTCCTGAAACTTTTCATTTGCACTTCAATTTGTGTGGATCAAGCAATGTGCAAAGGTTATTTTTCGCATTTGAGACCAAAAAAAACACATAAACATGCATAGCAACGCCAAAATGACAGCAACCGGTAGTTTCACCTCGTTACCTCTGATGACCTTGACCTGACCCAAGGTCATCAAAAGCTTATACTTCAAAATCGTAGAAAGAAGAGAAACATGCTTACATATTTTTTCTGAGTTCGAAGATTTCCAATGGGCCGTCGCTCAGAAAGTAGGCGTGTGTGTGTGTGTGTGTGTGTGTGTGTGTGTGTGTGTGTGTGCGTGCGTGTGCGTGTGCGTGTGCGTGTGCGTGTGCGTGTGCGTGTGCGTGTGCGTGTGCGTGTGCGTGTGCGTGTGCGTGTGCGTGTGCGTGTGCGTGTGCGTGTGCGTGTGCGTGTGCGTGGCGTGTGCGTGTGCGTGTGCGTGTGCGTGTGCGTGTGCGTGTGCGTGTGCGTGTGCGTGTGCGTGTGCGTGTGCGTGTGCGTGTGCGTGTGCGTGTGCGTGTGCGTGTGCGTGTGCGTGTGCGTGTGCGTGTGCGTGCGTGTGCGTGTGCGTGTGCGTGTGCGTGTGCGTGTGCGTGTGCGTGTGCGTGTGCGTGTGCGTGTGCGTGTGCGTGTGCGTGTGCGTGTGCGTGTGCGTGTGCGTGTGCGTGTGCGTGTGCGTGTGCGTGTGCGTGTGCGTGTGCGTGTGCGTGTGCGTGTGCGTGTGCGTGTGCGTGTGCGTGTGCGTGTGCGTGTGCGTGTGCGTGTGCGTGTGCGTGTGCGTGTGCGTGTGCGTGTGCGTGTGCGTGTGCGTGTGCGTGTGCGTGTGCGTGTGCGTGTGCGTGTGCGTGTGCGTGTGCGTGTGCGTGTGTGTGTGCGTGGCTGCGCGCGCGCGCGCGCGTGTGTGTGTGTGTGTGTGTGTGTGTGTGTGTGTGTGTGTGTGTGTGTGTGTGTGTGTGTGTGTGTGTGTGTGTGTGTGTGTGTGTGTGTGTGTGTGTGTGTGTGTGTGTGTGTGTGTGTGTGTGTGTGTGTGTGTGTCCGACGGAGCATATTGGTACGTGGAGCCCAAACGGCCGGGCTGATTTCGACGCGGGTGACACCGTTCGATGCGGCAAAACGTGGGACAGACGATGGTATTGTTTGCGGGTCAATCGATAGTACGTGGCACGTGCCAAGTGCCAAAAAGTGGGCGTCATCATGTTATTTTTGTCGGCTTCTTAGGTCACACGGTTAGTGACACGGGCTTGATACTCGCAGGTCACGTGCACGATACAGCGGCCCAAAATCCAATGATAACCGCCGATCCTGAGGGGGGGAAATAAACCCCCCAGGTGGGGTGGGGGAGGGGGGTTTATATGTCAAAGTGAGGTAAAATGTCAGGTCACGGTCAGGTCAAAGGTCAAAATCGGCGTATTTGAGTTTATGGGCCATACTTTCCATCAAAAGCCTTCGATTGCGACCAGTTTCCCCTAAAGTGCTGCCAAAGGTATGATATATATCTCACATGAGCTAAAGTTAGATTGTTGGCCAAGGGCAAGGTCAAGGTCAGGTCACAAAAGGTCACTATGATCAAAATATCTACGAAAGTCATACAACACATGTTTTATGAGTTATTTTCCACGTATAATTCGATAGTGATAGTCATTTTACCACCTGACTTCATTTACGTGAAGTAAATGTCAATTTCAGATCAAATTCAGGTCACCGAACGCCAAACATTTTAATTGTTAAATCTAAACAAAAAAGGAATGTGCTAGACCAGTTTTGTTTCAGAAGTACAGTGGTGGCATTTGTTTGTCTGTATCTAGTCAATAAAAGCCCAAAAACGCAATTTGAAAATACGACATGATAAGTTACCCATACTTTAGATGTCATAAGTCAGTGAAAAATAGATATATCAGTTTGAAATTTGGCATGGTAGTTGCAGGTATGGTTCTCTGACATATCTTCCGGTTTTTTGAATATTTTAGAACATTTTGATTTTGTGATCATTTTCCCCAAAAACAAACGTTTTTTTAGTTTTTTTGGGGTCAAAAACTAAAAATATTAAAACTCCGAGATAGCCAGTTTTTAGCCGTTACAAATGTCTCTCTTTTCACGTTTTGATTGCATTTTGCTTCAAATGTGGCATTTGTACAGCTTGGCAAAGTTTAGCTGATTTTTGTGTAAAACTCGTGTGTAGTGACGTCACTAAATTCGCTATAACTCGAGAGAGAAAAAAAATCGACGATTTTTATTTTATTTTTGCACACAAGACGTAAACATGATCTATAAGAAGGTACCCGAAGTTTCACGTTGATAGCGCTATTAGTTTATCAGCTATTGCGAAAATTCATCAGGGGGGGGGGGGCGTTAAACGTCCCCCCCCCCCCCCCCAGTCAATGGCGGGTTAATCATCAAAGACTTTGCTCGTTTTTAGCAAAGTTGCTCGTTTTTGCTCGTTTCTTTTTCCACTAGATAACGGTAAATGTTCATTTTTAGCAAAGGGCGCATACCCTACCCACATAATAGCAAATGTGTCAAGTTTCGGTTTCCAGCAGTGCTGGTATAATTCCACCGATGGCGGCCGATTGCTCATAATTTGAGCTAAGCAAACCAACCTTTTAACAGTTACATTTTAGTCGAGAAGAGCTAACATTGCTATAGTAGTGTTGTCAGCTGCCCACTGCTGTAAAAAAGCGAATCATGAAATGTATACGTAGCACTGTATTGTTTTTGTTTGTTTACATTTTGCTATTCGGAAAAGCATGCACAAGTTAATTTATAAATGTTCGTATTTCCACATATGAGAGCCTCCGCCAGCGCCACCTCGCGTTAATACGCGGCTTCGCCTAGCGAGTGAGTGCACGAGCCTCCGACCAACGGGTCGGCGACCCGTGCCACCGGCCGGCCGACTGGCCCTGACCCTGAGGGCCTGCCGACTGGCCCTCAGGATCGGTCTGGGTCTGCTAGGCCCGGGCAGCGGGATGACGGGGCCTGTTGTACGAGCTGCGGATTTAGCCACGTAACACCGTAATGCTTCTCAAAGCATCCCAGACACACAAACAAATAAACACTATACAGGGCCTAATTCTGGAGAAAATCTGAGCTAAAATAAATACCACCGTATACAATGTATGCAATCTACCACTATACAACAGTATAATATGGACGACTACCGTGGTAAGTGGTTTCACACAATAACGAACCGGCACGTTCCACGAGCACAGCGTACCAGGTCCCGAACGATCGCCTTTCCAGTGAGAATAAACTCCTCGGCGGACTTCACCTGTAGCATCTGGGTCATCTTCCTGACCACCTCCTGCTCCAAATGCAGGCGCTCTTTCAGGAAGTAATTGGTCTGATCTGATGCGTATCCTCAGAATAGGAAACATTTGTGTATTTGCCCATCGACATAATGGGGAGGTCACGAAATTCACCCGACCTTTGGTTATCGATATAACGAATCTGAGATACACGAATTGTAGGTATTTATTTATGACCTTATGTGATCCTGTAAGTTTTAAATTGCTCTGTCATACACTGTGGCTGTGACACGACCGTAAACTTTTTCGAAGTGGGGTCACTTGACCTGACCTGGCATATGCGTAGGAACGCGGGGGGCCGGGGGGGGGGGCATGCCCCCCACACTTTTCAGGCTGGGGGGAAGGGCAGCAATGTTAACTGCCCCCCACTTTTGAACGATTTCTCCTCCTCCGATCGCTGGTATTTGTTCGATATGAATGCTTTAAAAGTGCACAAATATTGATGAATTTACAACCCCCCAATACCATAACCCACAAGTGTAAAAACCGGGGGGCCGGGAAGGTCAAGTCCCCACTTTTTTAGGGTGGGGATCCAACAATATTAACTGATCCCTACTTTTGAGAGATGTATCATTCTTCCCTGATATTGGTTCGATATGAATGCCTTTTAAGTTGGCAGAATGATAATTAATTCACAACTTCACAATCATAGGCGTAGGAACGATGACTGGTTGGCCATGGCCCCCCACTTTTAGGCTGGGGGCCAACCATGATAACTGGCCCTCTCACTTTTGAGCAATCTATCCCTCATTTATCACTGCTATTGGTTTGAGATGAATACCTTGAAGTTGGGAGAATAACTATTAATCTACGACCTCGCATAGGGAAGGAGGCAGGGGCCATATGCCCCAATTTTTAGCCTGGGGGTCCCAAACAATGATATCTGGCTCTTCACACTTATAGACTATATATTGCAATTGTGTATTATGTTTTAAAAAAATGATGTGGTGAATTTTTCTCTCTCCACAAAATCAAAATTTTCAAACATATAAAAAATGGAATATATATTTGGGGAACCAAGTATGGACGATGCCCAAACCAAATTACAAAGCAATATTTATATTTTTGACTTACGTATAGCTCCCTATGTATGATAGGTCTGAATTTTTTATTCGACATTTCCAAATATGCGGCAGGACGAATCTTTGCCTTTGCGAACCCTTCATATCCATCCAATTTTGGGTAATTAATCCCTCTACGATCGCTCGTATTGATTAAATATAATTACTTAACCCTATTTGTAACAGGGGGGGGGCGGATTCCGCCCCCCCCCCCCCCCTCATGTTTTTCGCAGATATCTCCAGAACGGTTGGGAGCAGGCCCATTACTTTTTCGGACTTTTCATAGAATTGAATACCGCATTTGGAGTCAAAAGTTTGAGTTCTTAACATGAACAGAGGCGGTTCCAGGGCACAGTTTTGGGTGGGTTCGGAGGCGACATTTGGCGATAGTACGGAAATGCGATCTTCACGGTTTCTTCCTAACTGCATCAAGTATAAATGAGTTACATCGATTTACGGTGATTACAACAAGTGCAAATTAGTTGATGTTAATGAAATATCATAAAAATTGCATGGCAGAGGCGGTTTCAGGGGCTTGAAAAGGGGGGGGGTTCCAGGAAGTATTAAATGCTTGGCGGGAAGCCAAAAGAGTGATGTAAGGGGCATTTATAGCTATCAAGATGTAAAAGATAGCTTCTGCTTCCATTATTTGCATAATTTATTACATATAGAGTTTCAGGGGCGTGTTCAGGAACATGAAAAGGGGGGTGACTGGCATGGAGATGACGATATGCCAGCGATAACGGCGCAATAGACGTTTAGCTTATAATGATATATGCACATATGAGGCCATAAAAGGGAATAAAGTCATTTTTGGCAGAGGCGCACTCAGGAATGGAAGAAAGGGGGTCATATTATTGCAAGGAAACTAAGAGGCATGGACGTACAACGACATAACATACTGCAGTTTTCGGATGAAACACGCACCACCGGCTACTCTACGAACGATTATAAGATAATAGGTGAGTCCAGGTAGGGTAAAAAGGGGGGTAAGCAATGTCAATTGAAGTTGTAAGTGAAATAGTCACTGTTGACTAGTTAGTATCATAATAGCGGATAATATACTTTTCAAAATGTCTTGCACCGCCCCAGTTTGGATCCTGGATACGCCTATGATGAAGTAAAACATGCAAAAAGGAACTATCTACGAACAGTAACATATTTATAGTGCTGGGTAGCAACTTTTCTGCGGTTAATATTTTTTCCCCAATTTACCTCCATTTTTCACTAACCTGGTACCGCCTATGGCAAAAAAAATATGATGTATAACTGTTTTGTCTAATGTCACAATCTCATACCATTTCATTTATCAAAAAACAACATAAAAAATGGTTTTATTACGCATTTACTTCACCCCCATATTGAGTGACCTGCACACGCCTATGATTTTTGAATTTTCAAACGTCACCGTCATATATCAATTCCCAATTCAATCTCTATCGATTCTTATTAGTTGTGTTAAAATCGGTCGATAAACATGAAAGCTATGTCGGATCAAAAATACCACTAAAATTTGTAGTTTTTGCCCCCTGTTACCCCCTATCCAAAATTTAGGTATTTTTATTATTTAGAAATGTAGATCGTGTTGAGAGGAACCAAACACCGTTTCATTTGTGAAAATCGGACGGGTAGATCTTGAGATCTCCGGGGGGGGGCGGAATCCGCCCCCCCCCCCCTCTGTTACAAATAGGGGTAGCCAGGAGCCTGTTACAAATAGGGTTAACTCGCACCCCATTGAGGGAGTCAGAATCTGTCCCCTTCCCGAATTTTCTCAATAACTTAGAAACTGTTTGAGAGATCAACGCCAATATTTGTGCTGTGTATGCTATATCAATTTTATATATTCCTTTGAGAAGTTCATGAAGTCGGTCAAACACTTTGGGAGATAATTACATTTTAGTGATGCCATGTCACGCCGTTTTTGGTGAAATCACAAGAAATGTTTGAAAATTAGTATAAATCGAGTTTTGAAGCAAATTGCAAATAAAAAGCGCCAAAGAAAAGGAAATGACATTCTCTTGAAAATGTGGCTATCAGATTTGAGAAATGTTGAGTTTTACCCCCAAATAATATAAAACTAATTTGGGGGAAGTTCCACAATATAAAATTTTCAAAAGTGTTAAAATAACGGAATACATATTTGAGGACCAAGCGTAGAAAACACCCAAGTTTAATTTAAAACAAATTGGTCATATTTAATTCACTTATGACTCCCCACGTATGACTAATTGCCAATTTCGCGTACCTATGTTTTCGATGCGTCGTATTGCGAACATTCAATTGCCGCCTTGCGCGTCTCGCTGCGATTATTAGTCGCAATACAACGAATGAAGGCAGAATCTGCCCCCATGTGTTCGGCTGAAGACCCCAGCGGAGCGCGGGTTAACAGTTGTCAGAAACACTGAATTCACAACCCTGAATTGCCATGACCTATTTTGGATACTCGTCAACCACTTCGGATATTTTTTTTAATAAATTTATTTCGAATATTTGAATGGATGGATTTATGGAATCACAACCATATGCTAAACAGAGCTTGTTGCGTGGGCCCTGATCCCTACCACCCGATGACGTACTTCCATTTTTCAACGGCAGAATTTAGTGGCGAATGTTTAAAGTGCTCGAAGTTGGAACACGGTCCGCCCAGATTTCATCTTCTAACCTGTTTGCGGCTGCTGCCACCGACCGCAGGTCATCCCAGTCAGGAGCGAATATCGAGCGTAGAAGCGACTCGAACACACCTTGCCAGGGTGGACGAATTTCCTGCCCGACGGTTTACCAACTGAGCTGCGTGGGCGTAGATGAAGTGTGAGGTCACCAAAAATAGTTTATCAACATTTCTAAAGTGGAAATAATTTTACGGCTGGCCAGTGGCGGATCTACTTAAGGGAAAATCAGGCAATTGCCCCCCCCCCCCCAAACAAAAACAAACAACTCGGTAGGCAAACGTATGTTTTTGCCCCCCCCCCCCCCCTCCCACCCCCGCAACCGTTCTGGGAGGTTGTGATTTTTGTTTCGGGAAGTCATATCCCCCCCCCCGCCTTTCGTGCTCGGGCTTGACCCGATGCCATCCCCCCCCCCCCCCCCCCACCCCCCCCCACCCCCGGTCAACAACTTTTCGCTGACGAAACGGAGCGAAGTTTCCCCTCCCCAAAAAAACTTGAATTTGAAACCTAGACCCGCCACTGAGGCTGCCCCGCCCCACACTTTTCAAACGTTCCCTACGCCTATGTGACCTGGTGACCTTAGGGGGTGTTCAAACAAGATTCCTTTCTTTACTAATAAGGTTTATCCAGGAGGAGAGAAACGACTCCCGGTGTGATGTCAGAGCATTTGAATCAATATTTTGCAATATGGTAGCAAATAAACTAAGGCATGTATGGCGCGTCGATTCTCGTCATTTACTTTCAGGAATATCGACATACTTGGGGCATGTCAGGGGCGGATCCAGGACAATTTTCGGGGGGGGGGGTGGGTGGGGGGTCACATCAGACGTCAAGGGGCTCCCGAGCTGAAAGGGGGCCCCCGAACGTTTGTGCCGGTCTGAAAGGGCCTCCAGTCTGTCTGAGAGTGTATTTTCAGGTATGGTGAAGCCCTCGACAAGCATAAGAGGGCCCTCGTCAGGTCTGAAAGAGTCACATACCGGTCTAAGAAGGCCTTTTCAGACCTGAGAGGGCCCTATGCCAGTCTTGTAGGGCCCTTGTAAGATTTATGTGCGCCCATGCTGGTCTGAGAGGACTGAAAGGGACCTCGGTCATTCTGAGAGGGTCCTGTGCCAGTGTGAGATGGCCCTAAGGTCGGTAAGAGAGGTCCCTCAGTCTCTTTGGGACTACTACCGGTGGGCCTGAGAGGGCCCTTTTCTAAGCCTGATAGGGACCTTGCCAGACTTGAATGGCGCTACGTCCGTTAGAGAGAGAGAGGGTCATTGCCAGGCCTGAGAGGGCATGTTCAGGCGGGCCCAAATGGGTCGCCTTGTGTCCGGTGTAGGGTCCTCTGAGGCCTAGTAAGGTACCTCTCAGACCGGCTTAGGGCCATCTGAGGACTGGAAAGGGTCCTCTCAAACAGACTCAGGCCCATTGAAATACCGGAAAGGGCCATGTCTGACTAGTGTAGGGCCCAGTGAGGACTGAGACTGGGCCTCTCAAACAAGCGTAAGGTCCCTCTAAGGCTTGATAAGGCCCTCTTAGCGGGCGCAGAGCCCTCTCAGGCCCGGTCAGGACCCTCGCAAATGACCCCAGGGCCCTTTCAGAACTGGCCAAGGCCCTCGCCGACAAGCGTAGGGGCTCTCTCAGACCCAGCGAGGGCCTATTCAGACCTAACAAGGACACTATCAGACCGACGTAGGGCACAGGCATACAGCTAGGATTTCCCCAAGGAGGAGGCGCCTGACCTGCACAGGGACCTTTTGAACGTCCATGGGGCCCTTTGGTCTTTCAGATAAGACCTGGTGGCCCTTATCTGAAAATAGGGCCTTTTAAGTGCTCTAAACTTTAAAAACACCACGCTTCGCGTAGTCTCCAGACTCCTAGAGAGCCCATGATACCACGTTTCGCGCAGTCTCGTCCTTTTCGGCGCGCCCTCAGACGTTTTGGAGGGGAGGGCACGTGTCCTCTGTGCCCCCTCCTGGATCCGCCCCTGGCGCATGTCCGGTTTTAACCCGCGCACTGCAGGGACTTTGCGCCGAACACGAACTGCAAGGGGGGTTGATTTCTGCCCCCCCCCCCTGAGATCTCGAAAACTACGCTACGTAGCGAGAAGCGGAAAACGGCATTTGATAGCTTAATACATGTTCTATCGAACGTATTGCAGTATTGTTTTAGGTCAGGTCAAAATTGAGGTCACCAGAGGTCATCGAAGGTCAAATTGTCCAGTTTTTTCTCTCCTGTTTTAGGACATCGCTCCAGAAATTCCCACGTATCTCAGATACTATGCTAGTTACAAACAAACGGAAAAAGAAAACGCCAGCCAGTGAAATTTGTAATCGGTAAAGTGTCCTCAAATTTGATCTAAGGTCATCATTTGAGGCTTCAGAGGTCAAAAAATCAAAATAAAAGTTAAAGTTTTTGCTAAATCGTTTATTCGCTATTAAATTCTTACTTAATAAAGCTAACGGAAAACTGTTTACACCATTGTGTTTATCTTGTCAAAGCAATTCGAATAATATACATGGTAACCTTGTTAAGTTAACTTAAAAATTTGACCTCAGGTCAAGGTCAAGTGTTGACCCAAGTAAGGCATATTGCATATCAGAAGACGTATCTCGACGAGACAAACACATTTATGTCTGTTGTACTTCTCTATCTTCGCTATGTCGGGAGTTATTGACAAAAAATGTGATGGTGACCTCGCATGACCTCAAATGCCCCAATAGGGGTTACTGAACAAAACTTACACTTGGATCATCAAGAATATCCTATAATAACATGATCCAGAAGGAATTGGACTAACATCATGCATATCCTTGAAATAGGAAGCATTTATATATTTCCCATTGACTTATTATGGGGAGGTTACGAAATTGACCTGACCTTAGGTCACCGATATCAAAATTCCGAGATATACGAATTGTAAGTACTTATGCCATGAAGAACTCTGGATTTGGCACAACTGCAAAAAAAATGGAGGTGGGGTCACTTGACCTGGTCAGGTGACCTGACCTGAGATGACCCGAGGTTATTTTTTTCTTCTTCGAAGTGTGGTCAATTGATGTCCTAACAGGTGAATCAATATCCGGCGGCGTGCAGCGCCGCCGTTTTTTTTTAGCTATCTTTGAGAAAAAAACCTGAGGAGGGGCGGAAATCACCCCCCCCCCCCCCCCACTGCAGTGCGCGGGTTAAGACCGTCCCAGATTTGATAGTAGCAGCATGGCAGGAAATCAAGAGGTAGATATGCAATGTCACGGACACCAGCCTAATGTTTTTCCCTGTTGATTATTCGAAGTCAAAAAACATAAATATCACGGTTTTAGAGGTTTGAAACACTAAGTAAGTACCCTAGCCGTGCAACGGAATAGACAATGTTTGTGTGGTAGCATCTGGCAGTAAAAAGATAAACGGATTCCATTTTGTTTAAAACAAATACTATGACATTTTTTCCCCTATGGTAAAATAAATCCTTTCTTTCGATTTGCAGGGTTAACTTTAACATTTCACAATAATCTACTTATAAGTATATTTTTGCCACATCAGGTACATCTCGCCAAACAATGACTGAATCTGTGGATCGGATAGTTAGCGCTATATGTATTAAAATTATGCCGTCATCCTTCGTTAAAGTTCGTTCTTACCCTAGGGTATACCCTACGCAACGAGGTTTCTGCTATGCACACCAATATAGGTACAGACTGAGTGGCCATGCAATGTTACCTTTACATATTTCACACCATCATAACAGGGCCCAGAAGAAGAAGAAAAAATGTTTTTTGTGTGTTTTTCTCACCACCTCTACAGATCGAACGGGTGGCACCCCAGGTCCCATACTTGCAGGTCACGTATATTTGTACCCGACTTAGCTTTGTGACCCCAAAGAGTTCAATCTGCATACGTAGGAGGTAAAACGCACCACCTGGCACCCCTCATACTCCCTAGGTGGAGAAGTATCAAAACTGTTTTCTGGAATTTGATTTTAGAACCCATTTCGTCCTCTTTTATTTTGAGTTCTTAAATTTTTACGGAAAAACGCATGGAAATCGGTCAAAATTGTACAAAACTAAAATCACCACGTACATTTTCACGTAAATGCGTATTCAAAGCTTGCGGCACTGTAGGTGGCACCCTCACATTACGGAGTGTTTTTCCTTTAGTTTAATTTGCCACTAGTACTAGAGGCCGGCAATTCGATCGGGGCATTGCCTTGGGGTCAAAATCGTACGATAATTCCGTAGTTTGGTCCCAGCCGGCCATGCCACCGCTGACTGGCCGTTGCGGTGACCTCAGACTGTGACGTCACCACAAGCCGCCACTCGGCGGCGTGCCAGTCGGCTCTCAGTGCTGTGCGGCGCGGTATCATGCTGTGCGGCACAGTATCCACGGCCGGCCGGCACCAGCTGACGGCGGAGGCCCGCTCCTTCAAAATGGTAATTTGGTTTTACCCCCTGGAGGGTTTATTTTTCCCCCCTCAGGATCGGCAGTCATTAATTGGTTTTGGGCCGCTGTATCGCGCACGTGACCTGCGAGTATCAAGTATGTGTCACCAACCGTGTGACCTGAGGAGGCAAAAAATGAAAACAATGTTTGCGCCACCTTTTTGGGACTTGGCACGTGGCACGTGCCATCGATTGACCCGAAATTGATACCATCATCTGTGGGATGTTTTGCCGCAACGAACGGTGCCACCCGCGTCGAAATCGGCCCGGCCGTTTGGGCTCCACGAGCCAATATCCTCCGTTGCACACACACACACACACACGCCCACGCCCGCGCCCGCGCCCGCGCCCGCGCCCACGCCCACGCCCACGCCCACGCCCACGCCCACGCCCGCGCCCGCGCCCGCGCCCACGCCCGCGCCCGCGCCCGCGCCCGCGCACGCGCACACGCACGCGCACGCACACGCACACGCACACGCACACGCACACGCACACGCACACGCACACGCACACGCACACGCACACGCACACACACACACACACACACACACACACACACACACACACACACACACACACACACACACACACACACACACCTCCCACTTTCCGAACGACAGCCCAGTGGAAATTTTCGAGCTCAGAAAAACATGTAAACATGTTTCTCTTCTTTCTACGATGTTGAACAATGTCTGCAAATAAGACAAGTTTATCCCGCTTGCCTCGTGACCGAACGTCTATGTCTCAAGGCCCTTCCAAATCCCAGGGAAAACGACACAACCAAGTAAGCTTGTACCAGCCCAGTATCGGGGCATGCGGTTCCTGGGATCCTCTGACAGCTCGTTCCCCTCGCATTCCGCAGTCCCCGGATCAGGCAATCCAGTGACTCTCAAACTTGACTGCACCACCTCGGTCGGGACGGATAGCGCCACCATCGCAGTGCAAAGTTACTTTCAAGAGATATTGTACTATTGAGCGCTGACTGTCACCGGTCATCATGATTTAGTATCCGAGGCTAATGTATATGACAAACTACATTCATTTAATTAGTTTTGCCTCATACCGAGATGTGCAACCAGGAAAAGGGGTTGCCTGAGGCTTGGCTCCACACACGGTCTGGTTCCAATATTAAAACTTCGTTTTCCACGACCTAAAGTTACAATTTTCACGGGGCTTCGTGGCGTCACATCGTTGGCCATCATCCTAACGAAGCCATCGTCATCGTATTCGGTTCGTCGTAACGCAGAATTGAATGAATAACATTTTTGGCTTCTTATATCCTCTACATGTCCCACCGCCTAAATGTATGGGTTTTATCAGGCAAACCTGTTATAAAAAATCGCACCGCTTCGCGGCGCTAAATACCAAGTGCCTACTATAACATGGAAATCCACATAAAAATGCTGCAAAAGCTTAAAACACGCAAGAAAATGGAGGTACATTTTTTCGTCATTTAAGCCGATCCCCCCCCCCCCCCCCCCTCCATTCACACACTCAAAATGTATCGGCGACGCCCCTGCCTACGACCCAACATAGGCCTCCACATAGAGAGCTATGACTCAATAAAGTTTCGTTGCTACTACAACACTGAGGTCGTAGAAAGGGGAGACGTTGGTGACCGGTCAACAATGGACACCGACAACAGTGTCACCCGGAACGGGTCGACACCGGGAGTTCCTGCGGGGCGCCAGGCGCGCCCAGTTACATAGGCGCCAGTCAAGTCTTGTCTGCCTGAATCTGCACAACGCTGCTGCAATCAGGAAAGTTTCTGCAGTGTGAAATGACTTGTGGCTAAGAGGCTGATGCAACGGCGAAAGCGTCTCTTTTGGACGAGAAAGTGGCAGACCGACTCTCGCTGTTTTTCCTCTTTTCTTAGCACAAAGTAGCTCTCCGTTCTTGAAAGCCCGCCTGGAAATACTGCGTATTAGTCTACAACCCACAGGCAATTTAATACATTTGTGTTGTTAAAATTAGCCATTAGGCGAAATAAGGGTCAATTTCTTTCCCCAGAGGATTGCTACCCGTTTTCCAGCACTTTCCATGTTTACGCTTTTTCGAAGGGGGGATAGTTATGAGTCCTGCTTTGCTTTTTGTCTTGGACTTGTTCTAGCTTTAGGGAAACGTTTTCCTGTATGTTTAGTACAGTAAATATGTATAATCATGCGATCAAGGAAACTTTGCAAGAGACGATTTCTTGGATTTCCTAATTTGCATGCATGCAAATTAGGGAATCGAAGAAATCGTCTCTTGCAAAGTTTCTTGGATCGCATGATTATACATATTTACTGTACTAAACATACAGGAAAACGTTTCCCTAAAGCTAGAACAAGTCCAAGACGAAAAGCAAAGCAGGATTCATAACTAGATAACTAGACATAACTAGACACGGTGGCCAGAATGAACAGTAGTGGAGCGTGCGGTGCTGACGGACTGTCCATGGCGTTCTTTAAAAAGTGTTGTAGTGCTATCTGGCATGTCGTTTTATGCATTGTGAACACCAGTCTAACCACCAGCGTTGTACCAGATTCGTGGAAAGTCGCGGTTGTTCAGCCCATATACAAGTCATCGGGCTCCATCAGAGACCCTGCTAACTTCAGACCAATCTCACTCGTCCCTTGCTTGGCCAAAATAGTAGAACGTATTGTCCACAAGCAGCTGTATGCCTACTTCGATACAAACCATCTGTTCTCGTGCACACAACACGGCTTCCGACGCTTCCACTCTACCGAGACAGCTCTGATAAATGTCACAGACCGGGTGCTTCAGGGCATGGATCACGGCGAAATTTATCTCCTTGTGCTGTTAGATTTAAGTAAATGCTTCGATGTTGTCAGCCACTCAAAACTGATCCAAAAACTAGAACTCTATGGCGTAGATAGCTCCTGGTTCACAAGCTACCTTTCAGACCACTACCAGCATGTCAGATTTAGCACTCCTGATGGACGCCAGCGTTCGTCCAAGGCGGTTAGAAACCCAATCGGAGTTTATCAGGGCACATCGCTAGGACCCCTTTTGTACAACATCTTCTCCAACGACCTTAGCCTGTTTATCGATGACAATGTTAGCATCACCCAGTATGCCGACGATACGCAAATTCTCGTTACCGGACATAAACGTGACATTGCCGATCTCATTCAGCGCATTGAGTCGATCCTGTGTACTTTGTTCCAGTGGTTCACCCAAAATCAAATGAAAGTCAACTCTAGCAAGACCCAACTGATCGTTTTTGGCACTCGTCAAATGCTCCAGGACCTCCCAAAAACTTCCATCTCTGTAAACAGTGTGACTGTAGAAGAGATACCGCGTGTTAAAAACCTAGGGATAGTGATGGATCGGTATTTGTCTTTCGAACCTCATATCAACCAACTGGCAGCAAAGTGCACTGGACTGTTGATTGGTCTCAGCCACGCGAAGCATTGCATCCCTCATGATGTGCTACCGACAATAGTGAACGGACTGGTGATTGCACTGATTCGCTACGGTATCGCTGTATACGGAAACGGTACCGCACAAGCAGTGACGCGCATACAAAAACTGCTCAACTTCTGTGCGCGAGTAGTATCAGGACGGCGCAAGTGTGATCACGTACGTGACGTATTACATGAGTTAAACTGGTTACCTGCCCAGGACCTCGTTATGTACCGCACACTATGTTTACTTAAAGTCATCATGACTCAGGGACAGCCGAGTGACCTTGCGCGCCACTTCCACACCGTTCAAAGTGTGAGGCAAAGCTCGACCAGACAGGATGATCTACTGTCCATGCCTCGCATCAGAACCGAGTCAGGGAGGCGGCGGTTTGTTTATCGAGCCGCCCGAGCGTACAACGGCCTGCCGTCCGACACTAGGAGACTAGTGTTGCGGTGTTCCGGAGGAGGATCACTGAACAGCTGGGTCTGGCACGGCGGCTATAGTGCGAAATTTTTACATGTGTTTTATGGGCGATGTGTGTGAATGCTGTTTCCTCCTGATGTATCCATGTCATTAACGCGAGCACATGAAAAGCCAGCACATAGCTGGATGGGCTTGAAATATATTCTATTCTATTCTAGATCCCATGGGATCTTCCACTTCAATATTTCTGATTTAGGGTGCGATCGGCAACACGACGAATTCGCTCTCCGACGAGTCCAACGAATTCGCTCTCCGACGAATTCGCTGCCTCGTGCGTTCTGTAACAACAAAATTATCCGCCGGTTTTGTCACTGCTGCGCCGTATCATGGTTTGTGTAGTTATAGGGCCTTCGTTTGTGTGGTTATTTTGGGGAACTATCAAAGCGTTCAAAGTTGTAGCATTCAATGCTTGTACCATCCAAAACCGCAGCCAACAACGCTTGCGACATCCAAAATTCGCCCGGGTAGGGGACATCTTCATGAGCCAAACTCGCCGCATCCAAAATGATACTCGCCGCAACCAAAACCGTAACATACAGCCACATACAAAGCCGTGGCAGTCAAGCTTGCGCCATCCAAAACTGTCTGGCGCGGTCATATTGGAACTACTAGTTGCAGTGAAACCCGTTAGATGGAGGGACTAGCGGGGTGATGACGTAGTCACTCTGGCACGCAAGCCGGCTACAGTGAAATATGTTTATGCGAATGGACATCTGACACCACACTGGGCCCGACGTCGCCTCGCATCGGCCGGCAGCTGTCGGGCGGAGAGGAGGGTGGCTGGTACAGACCGGCGGAATGGGGAGTGTTACATCGAGACCGTGGGAAAGCTAATGGTAAAGCCCAGGCTACACTATGCGTGATTGTCAAGGAAATCACGCGCGTGTTCTCCGTGTTTGCAGAACTTCCTTGACGTCCGGGATCTGCCGGTCAAGCAAATCACGCTAGGAAAATGGATGAACCACTGCATTTGTTTTAATCGATAAACCACTGCATACAATTTGCTCAAACGCTTCTTCATTCATCTTCCGCCACGATACTCAGCACAAATTATTCATGTTTTGGTCTAGTATAGACCTAAACATACGCGAAATCAAGCAGAATGATAAAACCCCTGCAACGCGCAATCTCGGAAAACACGACAAGTTCAGAATTGTGAACTTTTCATCGTTCCGTCCGTGACGGGTCTGCGGAATTTCCTTGACGTTTCATCCGGGATCTGCGTGATGTGCCAGTGTAGCTCACCCAATGCCTTTACTATCAGCTGAACTTTCTCTGTCACGCAAATCCCGACAACACGGATAACACGCACGTGATTTTCAGGAAATCACGCATAGTGTAGCCTGGGCTTAAAGCTACGACACTTGTTGCTAATGCCAAGAAAATCGCTCACGAGGATGGGCGTTAGCTGCCACGTAACGGGGGTAAATTCCCCCCAAAATATCACACAACTCTGAAAACTCATCGGATTTTGCTTGCTTATGCATTGATAGCTGATTAAAAAACTTTCCTTTGCAAAAGTTGCTTAGATTGTCTTCTATGTAAGGAAATGTGTCAATTTTGTGCCAATTTTGTGCGTACCCAAGGGGGAGGGTAAGCAGGGCAATTACCCCCCCCCCCCCTGAAGGTCCGTACGCGCTCCCCTTTGCCGTATGTGCCCCTTTGGAAAAAGGGTCCGAAGGGGCCCTTCTTCCATTTTTATTTCGAAAAAAATGAATACTTTTTCATTTTTATGAAAAAATGTTGAAAATATGCCCCTCTATAAATAAAGTGGGCCAAATCCGGTGAGTTTTTGTTGTGCGTGGGTACCTTATGGTTTATGCCCCTCATACAAAATTGCCCCCCTTCTGGAGTGAATCCTGGGTACGACACTACCTCCATGAAATTTACATCTTAGTTTAAAAATGCCTACTTTTTCACTTTATTGGTGTTACTTACAGGAAGGTTCAAATGACTATGACATGGCATTCATTCATTAGTCATGTTACTTGGTTTAATGTTTTGGAGTAATGTCCAACACTAATCCATCCTTTTGTCCAGTTCATCTAAGCTCCAAAATATATGCTGAAAACTGGGACAGTGATTATCTTTAGGGAGATAATCACCCTTTTCCACACAAATGGAGGTGGCACCTGAAATCGATAGACGAGGCCAAAATATGATGTAACTTCATCACATTTTGCCTATAAACATTCCTACCGAAAAATATTGGCAGTTTCATACCGACAAGCGAGCCACGCTTATATCGGTCGGTACTCAGCAAGTACTCGGTAGCGAATTCAGTAAATTAGCCTCCCTACGCATTGTTATTTATCATGAAGGTATGGAATATGTTTCCTGCACTCTTATCTTTTGCGAATATGTGCCAAACTTTTATGAACAATCAACAATCATTTGAAAAAAGTGCATTGCGATCGGCAGTTTAGGTTGGCCCCGGACTGCATCCTATTTAGCATCGGCGATTTGTTTATAAGTGCCCATTCAACAACGTTGAATATATTGATGCAAAAGTCCCCAGATGTTGCACTTTCCAATAGTGGAGGGAAAATACCGATCATTAATTTTCCCAAACTTCCAACTTTGAATTAGGGAATAATTGTATTTAATTCTTAAATTTAGATCACATCATTTTAATACCATAACGGTAGCGAAATAAATTGTTGCTAACAAAATACAAAGGTGTTAGGTGATTATCTCCCTTTAAGAGCCTCTGTGCGATTTTCAAAAATGGAATCAATTCGGCAAAACTAGCAGTGATAATGTCGTATAACAATGCGCATGCTTTTATTGAAAAATAGGCGTATTTGACCTGCGTCGGTTTCCGCTACTGTGTGTTTTCTTTCATTTGCAGCATCTCGCAATGATCATGATACTTGTTATCGAAAGCTTTGCGACCTATGTCCTATAATATAAAACATGGTTTGAGTTATTATTGTCATTATACACCATCTATCATGAATCAGTTATAATAACTATATATGTATATGTGTGTGCAGCTGGTCGCATGGCCTATAACAGGGGTGGAGCTTCTCCAGAAAAGTGGGGGGCTGAGCTGGGAAAGTCGCTTAAAGTACCTTGGAAATCCACAAAAATACAGATTTGTCCCCGGTATTGACCCACTTCCTCGTTAAGGTTGAGGGTGGGTGGGGGTGGGGGGGGGGGGTTGAAGCCACCTCAACTGAATAGGATACTACATCCCTGGCCTATAACTTGGACAGAACTGTTCAAATGTGCATCTCGCCAACAATTATAACCTGTTTAAACTTGCCCCCCCCCCCCCAGTGGCTGTTGTTTGCCTTGACTGGGGGGGGGATTGCCCCCCCCCCCCCTAGTTAACATGTTAGACGAGTCCCTGGTTCTTTTGGTGCCCCATCCATCAAATGCATCGTAAGTCTTCTAGAGAGCGAAGTTGTCGTGACACCAATGTAGATTTCTTGACGAAGTCAATCTTCGTGTGGACATATAAATTGATAAACCACATTGGTGCACTTCAACTTGTCTTTACTCGTGTTGAGATTGTTTTTAATTACTAAGTTTCGTGTTTTCTTGTTTGATAGTATATGATAAGTTCAAGTTTTTTGGTTTTTGTCTATGCATTTCACCTTCTTTTGTATGATACTACGTACGACTCGTTCGTCAACTTTGTACGCTGAACTCATCAAGTTACGGTAATAGAGTAGAACGTAGTAATAGAGTAGAACGTTGTTTGACCCTGCATGACACTGATTGACATACTTCTTTAGCTGCGCTTCAATCTCCGTATCTACTGCCTTATTTGAATAGCCGTTGTTCACTAAGACCTCCTTTACTCTTCAAAATTCAGAGTGTAAAAGTTCATATGTAGAACATATATATTATATTGCAGAGCATATCTATTAGCATATCTAGCATATCTATTATATTGCAGAGCATGTAGAGCATATCTACTATATCAGAGGCGGAACTTTTTGTTTTTCGTTGGGGTTGTAATTGACTCGGCGACCGGGTAGGGGTGGGGGGGGGGGGGGGTAAAAGCTAATCCAGAAACAACAACAAAAATGTGCAAAATTGAGAATAGTTAAACACCATAGAATTAACATAGGTTTGATTATCTCTTTGATTTTCACAAACAGTTTACAGATGACTGAGTGAAACGCAGTGGTGGTGCCAGGGGTCAAACGTAGTTGAGGCAGTCGGGAGGGGGGGGGGGGGCACTGTTTCGTGATTTTGTTTAGTAGTTTGGTAAATATATGTAGATCACCACGGTTAATACTTCACCGCTACAAACAGCCTGTTGATATGCTGTCATCAGCTTGGAATTGATTTGAAAATAGGCAAGAATTATCACGCAGAGTGTGCGGCACGTACCTAAGGCTTTCGATTTGCTCTTCATTCTGCCGCTTGACAAGAATTGTGCGCCTGCATGTTAACAATAGGACGCGGAGTCTACACATAAAATAATTAGGTATATGCGAAGAACACGTTACACGACTAAAAAACATGCACTGAAATATAATGTCCTGTTTGTAATATAAGTCTGGACGGCCCGCCGATCTCCTTGCAGCAATATGTAACTATTACATAAGTTAATGGTATTTACCATTAAAAGGAGATTTAAAAATAGATATTTAACCATTAGAAAAAGATCGCGCATTCAAAATATCCCGAAACATTAATGGCGCCTGTCACAAAGGTCCTTTGCTGCTACCGCGTTGACGGCTGACGCCGCATCGAATTTCTCCCGAACGGAAGCGCCCATTGAAAACCGCCAAAGATCTGGGCGAAACACGCGTGAGGCAGTTCCTCACAGCCCAAATTTTAACAATGCTAAATTGCAATGGCTAGGCTGATTTGAGCCTATCGATACTAGCAAACATCTGGAAATAACATGAAAATGAGACGCGTTTTAACTGTTTGGAAAATCGTTTTGTCTATAAAATATTTTGTTCCTTATAACCTTACTAAAATTATTGAATATTTAGGGAAAATAAGATTATACTTTATATGTTTGGCTAATTTAGGTAAGGCACTGCCTCATCTTCCTCAATGGAAGAACCGCCACTGGTGAAACGTGAGCTATACATGAACTATCCCAACTATCCAACATCCAATTATCAATCCGTTGCTGATTGGCTACGGAAAGATCGCTGTACATTCTGCCAAGGGCAGATCCAGGATATTGTAGGAGGGGTGGCCGCAGGCCAATTTAGGGGCGCCTTCCAAAAATCCAGGGGCGCCATGATAGCAATGTTCGTTAAGCCGCATCTGGAGCGAATGGGAGACATTAAAACAACCAGCACACATGACATATAGTACGTCTTTTCGCTGTATGTGAATGCCTTAATCCATCGCCGGGCGCATGGCGGCGCCCGGCGACGGACAGCCCGTGGGGCGCCCTTCTGGCGGCGGGGGGGGGGGGGGGGCGACCGCTGCGCACCCCCTGGATCCGCCCTGCATTCTGCACGTACACACCATACAGTAACTGGGTGTCTGGAACAGCAACGAAATGAGAGAAAGAATCGCGCGCACGACAATCTGCAGCTCACTTAGCATCACAGCATCAGCGCCAGCTTCACATGGAGAGTAAATAAACAATCATACAAAATATACATGGCTACATGGCGGTACAGTATTATTTGGATAATATGTTGTATTGTTGGATTTTAAATGCTATTTTATGGCAAACGTGACTAACATTTTAAAGTTTTTACTTTCCAGTGCTCATATTATTTTGTGTTACGAGCGAGCGCCTCGTGCTCGCTCGTCCTTCCGTGGTGCAAGGGAAAAATCTGAATATGAGCGGCCCGGCCCGATCCAGCCCGACCCGACCCGACCAGACCTGGCCCGTGGCGACGCTTTTGAGAAGCTCATATATCTGCAACCGCACGTCCGATTGACAAGCGATCTTCTTTACTGAGCAGCCCCATCCAACTTACCATTTTTGAGACCAGTGCCGACTCATGTGGGTGACTACTGACTACCACTGCGCGTGGCACAGCACGCGGCACGTGTCAGGGGTGTTGGAAATTGTTTTCTCGCAAAAACTCCGCAACGGCAGGGCAAATTGTATGCAAATTTGGTTTGTGGTTAGAGGCCACTCAGCCGCCGCCTTCCCACAAGGCAGGGGTGAGGTGCGTCTGCACGTGCGCACGTGTACACCCCTATTCTATATCTCAGGAACGGCTGAGTCGATTGTGTTCAAATTTAGTGTGTGGTTGGGGACCTCTCAGCCGCCGCCTTCCCACAAGTCAGGGGTGGGTTCCCCTGCACGTGCGCACGTGCACACCTGCGCACGCGCACGTGCACCCCTATTATATATATCAGTAACGCCTGAGCCGATTGTGTTCAAAATTTGGTGTGTGGTTAGGGACCTCTCAGCCGCCACTTTTCCACAAGTCAGGGGTGGGGTGCCTCTGTACGCGCGCACGTGCGCACTTTTTTGTATCTCAGAAACTACTTGCCCGATCGAGTTGAAATTCACCATACATTTCCTTCGCGCTCGCTCGTTCATCGCCAACTACGGCGCCTTACTGGTATGTGAATGGCGTGTGTTCAAATGCAACTTCTATCATCCCTATTGTATCATTAGACTCTCCAACAAATCATTTAAGCCCATTTTGGGGTACATACAATATACTTAATACTTATACATATACCTACACGCAATCACTGCGTTCCATAACAATATCAAGCCAAGGAGCGCATAACAATCCAATTTTAGCATATTTGACCTCATTTTACCTCGGAGATATTAACCTAGGGTCATGGATTTAACAAAGAAAAAGCAGAGTTCCCCACAGAACCTCTCCACCCTACAATTTTGGTTATTGTATTTCTTATCAGGGGCTTTATCTTCCGCCGCCCCCCCCCCCCCCCCCACTCCAGTGCGTGTAATTTTCAGAGTCCTTCCATGGCGCGTGTTAATAAAATCCTATACCTCTATACAGTTCTACCTTGCATATCACGTTCCAAAGAACATAGTAATGCACGCTAGTACACGGAATGCCTTTGAAACGAAGCTATGGATCAAATTACTGATTATCAATCAAACCGGGAATCACCCTCCGGTAAAGCCGAGATAACACCAGGACGTCATATGAGTCATATGAGAGCCATCAATACATCGGTGATTACGTGCGAGCGCCTTCGAGCTCGCTCGTCCTTCCGTGAAGTAGGGGAAACATCGGAATATGAGTGGCCGGGCCCGGCCCGTGGCGACGCTTTTCAGAAGCTCATATCTCTGTAACCGCACGTCCGATTGACAAGCGGGCTTCTTTGCTGAGCAGCCCCATCTAACCTATTCTGTTTGAGACCAGTGCAGACTCACGTGGGTGACTATCACTGCGCGTGTCGCGCTCCGCGTGTGGGGTGTTGAAAAGTACATGCTCGCAAAAGCTCCACAACTGCTGGGCCGATTGTAATCAAATTTGGTGTGTGGTTAGGGACCCCTCAGCCGCCGCCTTCCCAGAAGTCAGAGGTGGGGTGCCTCTGCACGTGCGCAAGTGCGCACCCCTTTTTGTATCTCGAAACTACTTGCCCGATCGAGTTGAAATTTGGTGTGGTGTCAGGCAACAGTACTAGGAAAGCAGCACCCTTATGCGCGCACTGCGCATACCAACCTCACCATACATTTCCTTCGCGCTCGCTCGTTCATCGCCAACTACGGCGCCATACTGGTTATTATTGTTATTGAGAAAACAAAATCCTTTGGTGATTTTGCGCACCGTTCGCAGTATTTATTTACTTATGCATTTACTGGCAATGTTGGGGTTGTAATATTCATAATTGGGGTTGTAATTTTTAAGGATGCAGTTGTAGCTACAACCCCGCAAGTATATAAAGTTCCACTCATGTACTATGTTGCTCTTCTCACAATGGCTCTTATCACGCTCACTTTATATTTTGCAGGGCATTCGTTGTTTGCGCCCTGTGTTTGTGGGCTTACGGAAAACACTAGTGGTGAATTTACCATCTCTACTATCCACTAGGACGTCTAAAAATGACAACGTTTGTCAATGCTCTTTTCAAAAGTGAAACGTAAGACAGAGTTGTTCTCCAGACTAGCTATCAAGCTTTGTAAATGTTCATTGCTCCGCACTTCTACAAACAATGTCATCTACATACCTGCAGTAGGTCGAAGGCGCAATATTTGTATCATTTAAAGGGATTATACGGGTTTCCGTCCTGAAAGTAAATGCACTCTTTTGCAGTTGTATGAGATTTAAGTACATTTAAGACATATAGCAGGGACCTCAATGCTCATTTAGTCCATTATTTTAGCAATTATCAGCGTTAGAACTTGGGCGTTTTTCGAGACTAGTATCAGATAACGAGTACTTGATCGGCACTACTGTCCACCACTTTTATATTAAGATCAATTTTAGAGTTTTGAATTATCTGAAAGTCCTACACTGGATCACAAAATTATTATGCAATTCAAAACTGACGGGACTTTGTATTACTACACACGGTTCGTTGAGGTTTTGTGTTTTTGTGGTTTTCTTTTCTCTGGCTTTTAGCGTTGATAATTGGGTGGTGGCGTATTCATTTTTTGGCATGAAAATTCATGAAAAATATAGAATTTCATGGGAAAACTAGGTAACTGCTGCTGTCGTTGGAACAAAACAAGTTTATTTTCTTTCAAATATTGCTTATTTTACCGGAAATATGCCATACGTGAGATGTTTTTATTAGCATAAAAGAGATGACTGGCTCTGCCTCAGCCGGTCCTGCAGAAAATACGCGGTGGCATCACCGCGCACTTTGGAATGTCCTTACGTGCAGAAGAGGTCATTTCCAGAAAAATGTGGCCACCGTGGGACTTTTACCACCTTTATAAGTACGTTTTACTATGTAACTCAATTATTCTGGGAAAAACCCGTATAATCCCTTTAAAGCTTTGTTCTCAACAAAACACATGTAGAAGTTAGCGAAGAGTGGCCCCAGAGGCGAACTTATTGCCACACCTTCTTTTTGCAAGTACAGTTTTCCATCTGGACCGCGAAATAGAGATTCGGTGGTGCAGGCACGTAACAGTTTCTCTAAGAGCGCTTTAGATAGCTTTAACCCTATTTGTAACAGGCTCCTGGCTACCCCTATTTGTAACAGGGGGGAGGGGCGGATTCCGCCCCCCCCCCCCGGAGATCTCGAGATCTACCCGTCCGATTTTCAAAAATGAAACGGTGTTTGGTTCCCCTCAACACGATCTACATTTATAAATAATAACAAAATCTAAATTTTGGATAGGGGGCAACAGGGGGGCAAAAACGACAAATTTTAGTGGTATTTTTGATTCAACATAGCTTTCATGTTTATCGACCGATTTTAACACAACTAATAGGAATCGATAGAGATTGAATCGGAAATTGATATATGACGGTGACGTTTGAAAATTCAAAATCATAGGCGTGAGCAGGTCACTCAATATGGGGGTGAAGTAAATGCGTAATAAAACCATTCTTTGATGTTGTTTTTTTGATAAATGAAATGGTATGTGATTGAGACATTAGAAAAAACAGTTATAAATCATATTTTTTGCCATAGGCAGTACCAGGTTAGTGAAAAAGGGGGGTAAAATTGGGAAAAATATTATCCGCAGACAAGTTGCTACCCAGCACTATAAATATGTTACTGATCATAGATAGTTCCTTTTTGCATGCTGTACTTCATCATAGGCGTATCCAGGATCCAAACTAGGGCGGCGCAAGACCTTTTGATAAGTATATTATCCGCTATTATGATACTAACTAGTCAACAGTGACTATTTCACTTACAACTTCAATTAACATTGCTTACCTCCCTTTTTATCCTACCTGGACTCGCCTATTATCTTATAATCGTTCGTAGAGTAGCCTGTGGTGCGTGTTTCATCCGAAAACTGCAGTATGTTATGTCATTGTACGCCCATGCCTCTTAGTTTCCTTGCAATAATATGACCCCCTTTCTTCCATTCCTGAGCGCGCCTCTGCAAAAAAAATGACTTTATTCCCTTTTCTGGTCTCATATGTGCATATATTATTATAAGCTAAACGTATATTGCGCCGTTATCGCTGGCATATCGTCATCACCATGCCAGTCACACCCCTTTTCATGTTCCTGAACACGCCCCTGAAACTCTATATGTAATAAATTATGCAAATAATGGAAGCAGAAGCTATCTTTTACATCTTGATAGCTATAAATGCCCCTTACATTGCTCTATTGGCTTCCCGCCAAGCATTGAATACTTCCTGGAAACCCCCCTTTTTCAAGCCCCTGAAACCGCCTCTGCCATGCAATTTTGTATGATATTTCATTAACATCGTTAGATTCAGTGAGAAGAATCTAACGCAAGCCCGAAATTATTAACATAAGGTCACATGTCAGGTCACGGTCAGGTCAAGTGTCAAAATTTAAGTATTTGGGTTTTTGGGCTATACTTTCCATCCAAAGCCTTGTATTGCAACTATTATCTCACAAAGAATGGCTTTTTAGGTGAAAAAATACATATGCATAGAGGAATAAGACAGGGTGACCCAGTTTCTGGATACTTATTCAACATATCCGTAGAGATACTGGCAAATCAAATAACAAATTCCGATAAGTTAACTGGTATTCAATTTGGTGTCAATACAGAAGTTCGCATCAGCCAATATGCGGACGACACCATTTTGTTTCTAGACGGCTCCGAACGCTCTATTAATGGGGTAACCGAGGAGCCCTCAGAATTTTCCTCACAATCAGGACTGAAGCTCAATTGGGAAAAAACATCATGTTTGCCACTTGGTTTGCTGAGTCAACCACAAAGTTCGGAAAACAGTTCAGTAGATAAGCTCAAATGGGTAAGCGAAATTAAAATTCTAGGAACATACTTTAAATGCAATATTATCAATATAACAGAGCTCAATTTAGAGAGAAAGCTTATACTTTTAGAAAACGATATTAAGCAATGGAAAAGACGTTATCTCACTCCTCTAGGGAAAATTACAGTCATAAAGGCCCTGCTACTCTCTAAGCTTGTCCATCTTTTCATGGCCTTACCGAATCCATCTCAAGCTTACATAAAGAAGATTGAACGAATGTTGTACAGTTTCTTTTGGAATAACAAACCGGACCTTGTTAAAAGAATGAAAGTGATTCAGAATCAAAAATTTGATGGCCTCCAAATGACTGATTTAACATCATTCATTCACAGTTTGAAATTGTCATGGCTAAAACGGTTAGTCAATTCTACGGCTGTTTGGACAACCGTTACAAAGCTAGAACATTTAGACCCATTTAAGCTGCTTACGTATGGCACGGCACAGCTGATAGTGGTAAAGGCGCAAATGAAAAATGAATTCTGGAGTGATGTGGTGAAATCTCTTATCCAATTAAATAAAATGCTGAGCCTTCAACCAGAAAACATCATGAGAGAGCAGATATGGTTCTCAGACTATACAAAATATAAAACTTCCATTGTCCCGCAATGGAATGATCGAGGACTAAGATTTATTGGTGATCTTTTTAATACAGATAATGGAAATATACTGTCACGAGAAGAAATAAAAGTGCAATACCGAATCTCAATGACATTCCTGTGCTACGAATCATTAATCCGTAGCTTACCTAATAACGTCAGAAACGCAACACACATTTCATTCGAAAGACCGAATATTCCATTCAAGTTGCAATTTTTCTTCAATAAGCCAAATATCACTAGATATTACTATTCACTATTAATAAATGCATTGAGGAAGAAATGTGACACTACTGATGCAAAACTCAAGCAGAAATGGAACCGTGATATCGGATTCCATCAAGAAGGGAGTTTGATGCATGTTAAAAAAGCTACGAAATCCGTATATTTACTTTACCTTCATTACAGAATTATAACCAGGATTATCACAACTAATAAGTTTCTATTTACTATCAAGATATCCGACAACAGCACTTGTACATTTTGCGCGCGCGACACTGAAACAATAACTCACTTATTCTGGCAGTGTCCAGATACACAAGCATTTCCACAGAATATAAAGAGAAAACTGTCCACTGAGTACCAAATACATTTTCACCTCGGTGAACAATCGTGGTTCTTCCCACAGGAAACAGATGCACTTCAAACACTATTGATCACCATAGCAAAAGCAGTCATTTACAGATCTCGCAATGCTGGCAAAAAACCGGAAGCCTCTCATATGATGAACTTATTAAGAATTGAAGCAGAAAAAGAACAACTTGCCAGCATGCTTAAGAACAAACCTGATAACTTCGAAAATAAATGGAAAACATTAAAGCGTATCCTCCAGTAATTATTTTTGCGCACGTGCTCGCTCGTGTCCTGACGCCAAACACCCATAATCACAACCACAAGCACAACACAGACATACACACATAAACATTTACATACACGCACACAACACGCACATGCACACACTACTACTACACTACTACACACACACACACGCACGCGCACGGGCACACACACATACGCACGCGCGCGCGCGCACACGCACAAGCCTCTTTTGTACATGTACTTGACTGCTGTGGGGTGAGTTGATTATGTTTAGGCTTATTTAGGTGAGTTGATTATGTTTAGTTTAGGCAGGCTGCTTTGGTGCGAGTCGGAGGGATGAAGCCGCGAACCGTAGAGAGACGGTGCAGTGCTGTGTCACGACTGTGTGCAGTGCGGTTTGTGTTGGTCTGTGTGTGTGTGTGTGTTGATTTAGATATGTGGGCATTGAATAAACCTTTGGTTTTTCCCACCTTTGGTGGGAAAAAAAACATCATCTAATTTGCACTTTTTGCAATCACGGTAAGCCGATGTAACTCCTTCATACTTGATGCAGTTAGGAAGAAACCGTGAAGATCGCATTTCCGTATTTTCGCCAAATGTCGCCTCCGAACCCACCCAAAACTGTGCCCTGGAACCGCCTCTGTTCAAGTTAAGAACTCAAAATTTTGACTCCAAATCCGGAGTTCAATTCTATGAAAAGTCCCAAAATTTCATGGGCCTGCTCCCAGCCGTTCTGGAGATATCTGCGAAAAACATGAGAGGGAGCGGAATCCGCCCCCCTGTTACAAATAGGGTTAACGGAGGCAGGTTGTTGCTACGTTTATCGTATTCTTCATCAAGAATGATCTTGATGGTATCCTCGATTGGAACGTTAGTGAAAAGGCTTTCCACGTCGATAGACGCTATGTCGCCCTGTGGCCTCTTAGCCCGCAAGATATCTACAAATTCTTCTACTGATTCTATAGAGTGCTGTGCTGGTATGTACGGTTTTATGAGTGTGTTAAGTCGCTTTGCTAAGTTGTAAGTTGGAGTGTGAATCTGCGATATGATTGGCCTTAACAGTTTTCCCGGCTTCTGTGTTTTTACATTGCCATATGCATAACCAGGAGAATACTCACCAGTTATTTTGACAACATGTACACCGCCATTCACCGCATTATAACTGACAATAATTCGATTCACTTTAGCCTTGAGTGCATCAGTAGGGTCTTTTTTGATAGGTTCAAACTTGCTTTCGTCTCCCAGTATGTCCTGCATTTCAGTATGTTAAGTCCAAGGTTTAGGAATTGGTGCTGCGCTTCGGTGAGATTCACAGAAGACATATTGACGTAGCCGTGCAAAGGTCTCCAAGCAACTTTCACGCATATATGGCGGCGATCTCAAACTTCGTGAGAGCAAGCAAGGTTACGTCAATCTGTCTTCTGTGCATCTCACCGAAGCGCAGCATTAATTCATAAACCTTGGACTTAACTGTCATACTCAATCGCCCACCAATTCGACTGAGAAGAAGGCGGAGTTAGAATTTATCTACCAAGATGTTCTCAGACTTGAAAAAGATAAGAAAGTTGAAGTTAGTCCGAATTTGCGTAATGAGCTCATAGGTGAAGGCGCTAAACTACGGGGCAATTCGCAGTGAGCTAATTGACGAAAGAGCTAAGAGAGGCAGCAAAACAGCTCAGAGAAGATGAAAGAATTGGCATCCGGAAGGCCGATAAGTCTTCTGTTTTCGTCATCCTCGATCGCGATGAGTATTTACAGAAAATTCAGAACATACTGGGAGACGAAAGCAAGTTTGCACCTATCAAAGGAGACCCTACTAATGCACTCAAGGCTAAAGTGAATCGTGCTATTGTCAGTGCTAATGCGGTGAATGGCGGTGTACATTTTGTCAAAATAACTGGTGAGTATTCTCCTGGTTATGCATATGGTAATGTAAAAACACAAGCCGGGCAAACCGTTAAGGCCAATCATATCGCAGATTCACACTCCAACTTACAACTTAGCAAAGCGACCTAACACGTACGGTGGCGCTCGGCGCGCCTCGGCACAACGGCGAGTTCTCTCACGGTGTAATGTGATACCCGCCCGCCCTGGGTCTGCCGCCCTCACATCATCACCCCATATGTATCTTTCATCAACACCTAACGGCTACCAGAATTCGGCGGGACGGGAGGGCGGGAGGGCACGGGTTTTGTTAGTCCTCGAGTAACCGATGTCATTTTACAGCTTCAAACCAACCCCAGAGACGTTTTATTAGTGGATCGCCGGCTTAAACGCGAACATTTTGATCATTCATGTGACGACGGTGGTCGTTGGAGCCGATTCAGTGGCTGTTAGTTGTATTCTACTGGTCCATATTGCACTGGGCTACAAGTGGAATGATTCAAAACTGTACCAGTCTCTATCGAGCAAGGTGCATTGTGTATTTGAGTATGGGTACGTAAGCCGGTTTTTCTGGGAAATACGCACAGTCTCATTAAAGAGCGCAAAAACGATTGGTGTGAATGTGACATTGTTAGACTATGTTGATGCATTTCTGTTCAAACAGCTTGCTGATCGGTCATGATAACCTGTTGTCAGATTTTCTGTCTTAGTCTTTGTAACAAATTGCATGCACCTGTTCGGGCATCAATTAACCACATTTTGCAATGTTTTTTACTTCGGGTCACTTCAGGTCATGTCACCAGGTCGCATTAAGTGACCCCATCTCCCCAAAAAATAACATTCGTGCCCAGGCAATAGTGTTTGTCCCGAGCAGTTTTAAACTCACATAATTGAATTAGGCTTAAGTACATACAAATCGCATATCTTGGATTTGTGTATATCTGTGACGTAAGGTCAGGTCGGTTCCGTGACCTCCCCATTATATGTCAATATGAAAATATGCAAATCCCTCCCATTCAGAGAATACGCATTACATCAGACCAATTATTTCAGCATCATGTTTGTATAGCTCATTCTTGATGACCCTAGGCAACTGTTGCTCAGTGACCCCTACAAGGTCATCTTAGGTCACTGAGGTCAAAACAAAACAAAGTGCTCCTTCACATTGGAAAAGAACGTTGAAGAATCGCCCGCCCGGTTCCCGATCCAATAAGGGCGTTGTACTGGTTTGTTGGTACATACATATACTTACCGTATCTAAGCGAGGTCCAAAATCCCTACTCCAGCTGGCAAAACAGCTAAACACCCTGATAATATATACCATATGCTCCATATGTACCGAAAATCTACTCACTAAAATCGTCATACCCAGATCAATGCAGACCCAGCTGAAACACGAAGGAAATATACGGGCTCCTACGGTTCCCATGGCCCAGCAGAAGCGAACATTTTTCCCGTCAGCAGGCAAGGCTACCGCCAGCGCGCACAGCCCAGCCCTGCCGGGCGAGCGGCTGAAACCCCGCGGGCGGCGGAGCGCCGCCGCGCCCGGCCCGTCAGTGCCGCCGCCGCAGCGGCGCCACTGACACTGTCGGGTTCCACTGTACACCACTCCACAGTGTTCAAGTGCTGTCACTCAACTAGCGTTTCGTCCCACCACCGGCTATGGTGAGACATCTACCGGGCGATATTTGAACCGATAGTTCCCGGAAGGTAGATGTCCTCGGTGTTCTATTTTTGGAGGTCGCAAGCTTTGGCTGCCACTACTTTGTATGTGACTGGATACCACGATTTTGGCTGCTGCTAGCTTGGTTCATGACGATGTTCCCTACCCGGGCGAAATTTGGATGTCGCAAGCGTTGGATGGTGCTGTTTTGTATGGTACAAGCATTGAATGCTACAACTTTGAACGCTTCCATATACACCCGGTTATTTTACTTGTTTTCAGAAATCACGGTACTTTGAACTTTGTCAGTACTCAGCAACACTGCAGCCAATACATCAATACTGCAGATGACGTTATGGCACACTGCAAAATAAATTAGCCGTCCCGACGACTAGTTTGAAATTCGCGCTCCGACAGAGCGAATTCGTCGGGCGAATTATCTCTTTTGCAGATTCGTCGTGTTGCCAAACACAAACTGAGCGAATATTCGGCGTCCGACGAATCACCTACGAATTCGTCGTGATTACGGCGAATTCGTCGTGTTGCCGATTGCACCCTAAGACAAAAGCAGTGAGAGCATTATTTTGGTAAATATACATTTTAACATAGATCGCATCTATCAGCGAATCGTCTTTCAGGTGATTATTGAGTATGCTAAAGAAGTTATGAATGCTTGATACTTCATACTCCTTGCCGTCTTCTCGTTTGAGCGACATCAGACATTTTGAATATTTTTTCAACACTGTTTTGAGAGACATGATAATAATCAGAATTGCTAACCCAACTCTCATATTGCCAAAAAGATGTTTTGGTAGATAAAACACAATATTGGAAGCTTTCGGCTTGCGCCTTCATCAGCCATTATCCGAATAATGGCTGATGAAGGCGCAAGCCGAAAGCTTACGATCTTGTATTTTATTTACTAAAACATCTTTTTTGGCAATATGAGAGTTAGGTTAGCAATTCGGATGATTGACATCAGAAATTGTCAAATTATTGCATTAAGCTCTTGTGGGGAACGTCGGTGATGTTTTTGTTTTTTATTTGGGTTTCGGCTACTTTTGCCAGCTTGTTGAGGCAATATATTTTATCTGACAACTAGCCCCGTTTACATAGCAATTTCAAAATAGTGGAACATTGTCCACTAATTGTGAAACATCTTCCATTAGGCTCGTTTGAGTAGATATCACCACTACACCAGACTGATATTTGATCCAATTTGCTCAAACATGGTGTAAGAGTGATCTTGTTTCCTTTTAATTCGAAATCGTGCTTTATAAGTACTGTTAGCAGCCCAAACATCCAGAGCGGAGTATTTTTCTTCCGACATTGTGACCTTCATTTGGTAGCGTAGCAGCTTTTGCAAAGACTGCTACGCTTCCATATGCGCAACCGATTTACTTTTTCCCGCCGGCAGTTGCCGTTTTTTGGCGAATAAAAACTAGAGCTGCAAGATCTTCGGAAAGTATCATACCGGTACCTTACAACAACACCACCAATAACACAATGTTCCACCAATATACCGGCGCTGTCATTAGTATTTTGTCGAACATATGTTCGCATGCCGCATAGCACATGCCTCAAGCATCTAGGAAGTGCTTGCGGTGCCTAAAAATGACCCGCTGTGTCGTGCACCGTACCGAAAGTCATGCAGCTCGAAACGTGGGAGGAGCTTATTTTATCCAAGTTAGCGGACACTTATTTTCGCGACCAGCACCTGCCGTGAATTCTGTAAAATACCACGGAAACAACACCCACAAAGGCAATACCTGGGCTGCAACAACTATACAACCAATGTGATACACAACAGCAGACGGCAAATTGACGCACTGGCCCGTAATCGTGATCATGTGATGGTGAAATAAACCTTCATGGTCCGCTATTAGTAGACAATGTTCCACTGTTTTCAAACTGCTATGTAAACGGGGCTACACTGTCAGTTGGTTCTGAAAGTTGTCTACATATTTTGTGATGCTTCAACATCGTCAACGAAGTCAGATTCCTCTGTAAAAAAAATCCATCAGATTGAAATTTGGCATGATCTGAAGCCATTGTCCGTATAATATGTCAGCTCATTGATAGCTATATACCAGCCCATTGAACTAAAACGACATCCAGGAAAAACTATCTTGGACTCTACCGGGACAAATGCGCCTTGACACTCTACCCGGACAAATGCTCCTTGACCTCGGCGTTTGCCTCGCACAAGACATAAATATCAAAGCACCTCTGTCAAGGAGCATTTGTTTTCCCGGAATCGTCCAAGAATGTATATTCAATCTTATTTACTAGGCATTAAGAAGACGTTTGAGGCATTTTAGTTCCATACAAATACAAAAAAGGACTGCTATTTTCTCTAAATCAAAGGGCCAATTGCTTTCTCTAAATATTTAACTAGGCGCGAGCTCATTTTCGTTTTTAAAGGTGGAATTGGTAACCTTATCTTAACCCTATTTGTACAGGCTCCTGGCTACCCCTATTTGTAACAGGGGGGCGGATTCCGCCCCCCCCCCCGATATCTTGAGATCTACCAGACCAATTTTCACAAATCAAACGGCATGTTATTCCCCTCAACACGATATACATTTTAAAAAAATACGAAATTTTGTATAGGGGGCAACAGGGGAGCAAAAACTTCAAATTGTTAGAGGTATTTGTGATCCAACACAGCTATCATGTTTATCAACCGATTTTAACGCAACCAATGAGAATCGATAGAGAATGAATTGGAAATTAATATGTGATGGTGACTTTTAAAAATTCAAAAATCATAAGCGTGTGCAGGTCACTCAATATAGGGGTAAAGTAAACGCGTAATAAAATCTTTTTTTCATGTTGTTTTTTGATAAATGAAATGGTGTGTTATTGTGACATTAGATAAAACAGTTATTAAACATATTTTTGCCATAGGCGGTACCAGGTCAGTGAAAAAGGGAGGTTAAATAGGACAAAAATAGTAACTGCAGGCAAGTATAAATAAGTTACTGATCGTAGATAGTTCCTTTTTGCATGTTGTACTTCATCATAGGCGTATCCGGGATACAAACTGGTGAGGTGCAAGACCTTTTGATAGGTATAGTATCCGATGTTATGATACTAACTAGTCAACAGTGACTATTTCACCTACAACTGCAATTCACATTGCTTACCCTCCGTTTTACCCTACCTGGACTCGCCTATTATCTTATAATCGTTCGTAGAGTACCCTGTGGTGCATGTTTAATCTGAAAACTACAGTATGTTATGTCATGGTAGGCCCATGCATCTTAGTTTCCTTGCAATAATATGACCCCTTTCTTCCATTCCTGAGCGCGCTTCTGCAAAAAATGACTTAATTTCCTCTCCTGACCTCATATGTGCATATATCATTATAAACTAACCGTGAATTGTGCCATAATCGCTAGCATATCGTCCTCACCATGCCAGTGACCCCCTCCCCCTCCTTTGCATGTGTCTGAACACGCCCCTGCAACTCTATATGTAATACATTATGCAAATTATGGAAGGAGAAGCTATTTGTTTACATCTTGATAGCTATAAATGCCCCTTACATCGCTCTATTGGCTTCCCGCCAAACATTGAATACTTCCTGGAAACTCCCTTTACAAGCCCCTGAAACCGCTTCTGCCATGCAATTTTTATGATATTTCATTAACATCAACTAATTTAACCTTGTTGCAATCACCGTAAACCGATGTAACTCCTTTATACTTGAGGCAGTTAGGAAGAAACCGTGAAGATCGCACTTCCGTATTATCGCCAAATGTCGCCGCAGAACCCTCCCAAAAACGTGCCCTGGAATCGCCTCTGTTCAGGTTAAGAACGCAAAATTTTGACTCCATATGCGGAATTCAATTATAGAAAAAGTTATAAAATTGCATGGGTCTGGTCTTAGCCGTTCGGGAGATATCTGGGAAAAACATGAGGGGCGGAATCCCCCCCCCCCCCCACACACACACACCTGTTACAAAAAGGGTTAAAGCACAGGCATCGATGACATTTGGAAATTGTGCTTCACAAATTAATGTAAATACACGGTCAAGTTAGTACGTGTGCATTTATTTGTATGACACATTGTGCTTATAGAATAAACAGTACTCTACTCAGTACTCTATTATACACACTCTACTAAAAGCGCATTAGAATAAACACTCTTGTAGTTCACTTATCATAAATGGAATTTACAAGATACCGAACTTTCAAATATCAACGAAAGACCAGGCGAGAGTCTTTCTGGTGCAGCCCACACCCCTTTGGAGGCGGAGCGTGGCCTTGATGACCACGCTCCGGCCAGTGGCGTGAGCCCGAGATGAGAAGTGTGACTGTGCACATTCTACTGCGGCCACCACGGACAGCCTGCAGTGAGTTCTCGGGCACGGCCGCGGCAGCACGGCGCCCGAGCTGACACTGGCCAGTCACAGTCACAGTCGGTCACAGTCACAGTCACAGTCGGTTGGTCTGACATCAGTCGGCGATTCGCTTCCTGCAGAGAACGCCTGTGAAGATCTGTGTGCAGCAGCGAGAGCGTTCGGTGATACTGGTCAGAGTGAGAATAGCGACAGGCACGACAATGGACTACAAGGAAATAAAAACAGGTGAGACTTGATGAGCATGCATGCCCCCGATATCCAATTTTGTGTAACTTTGCGGTAGGGCAGGATCTTAGAGAGTCCTTGTTATCGCAAAAAGGAAACAAGTAGCTAAATAATACGTTGAAGGTTGAATAACGTATATATTTTTTTCCAACGTTATCAGAAATATGCCTTGAATTTGGTATATTTGGTCTTCACAGGCTGGGTGAGGCTGCGTAGTTAAAATATTTTATTTTCTTCTCGCAAATAAATTATCTTTAAAAAATGAGCGCTCTCGGATGTTCACGAGGACGCTTCATAACTTGCAATGTAATGGAATGAGTAGTAGTATTGGAGTAGCATGACTTAACCCGCGCGGCGCTGGGGTCTCCATCCGAACGTGCGGTGCTGGGGGTAAATTTTACCCCCTCGTATCTTCCGAACCAATAACCGCAGCGAGACGCGCAAGGCGGCGATCGAAAGCTCTCAGTGAGAAGAATCTAACGCAAGCCCGAAATTATTAACATAAGGTCACATGTCAGGTCACGGTCAGGTCAAGTGTCAAAATTTAAGTATTTGGGTTTTTGGGCTATACTTTCCATCCAAAGCCTTGTATTGCAACTATTATCTCACAAAGTGCTCCCAAATGTATAATGCATCTCCCGCATAAGTAAAAGTGAAATTTTAAGTAAAGGTTAAGGTCAAGGTCAGGTCAAAAATGGTCACAGGTCTACGAAAGCCATGCGACACATGTTTTATGGGTTATTTTACACATATAATTCGATAGAAGCAGCCATTTTCACAGCCTGACACCATAT